>OENM01000025.1:210213-246538 GCA_900239745.1 Rotaria magnacalcarata
AATTTCTACCAGTCAGTCGTTCCTCCTGTCTTTCTTCTAGACCTTCAAACATCATAACGGATGGGTGAAGTACCACTTTTTTCCCGTTGAGTTTCGATTTCGAATTCTTTTCGTGTTTCCACACAATTTACATTTACTTTTGATTGTTGATGCATTTTTATGAGTTACACTAATTTCGGAAATATTTTTTTACCTGTTAGCTTCAAATGTAAGTTCGATGATTTTTGCAAAATATCGAACAGTCATTCGAAATTCTACTGAGATTTTAAAAGTTACCTATAATATTGATTTTCTTAATATCCTCGATTCTTTCCAAACTTTCGATGATTAATCAATCGTTCTCATCGGTTTCGAGAAATCCAATTGCTCAAGTTTTACAGTATTCAATGAAGTAATATGATGATGATATTATTTTTTTCGACTTATTTCACACAGCAGCTTAAAGAAAAAATATCAAACAATATTTTTTACTAAGACAAAAGGTTTCAATCAAAAGAAGAATTGAGGAGAAACAAAGGGTATTATAAGTGCAATTTATTAGACGTCGTCCATTATGTATATGTTAGGTCATGATGTCTCGTCAGATTTGTCTTCTATTTTAGCGACAGTAACAAAGAATCGTTTGTTCATATCAATGAACTGTGAGAAATTTTACTTCCTATATATTTGCCAATAATTTTCTATAGCTAAGTCATTTTTTCTTCGTATAGGTATCCAAATATTTGATTCGCGTAAGATCAATCATCTACGATGGTATATCATTCATTGAATTCGTGTAGGAATGAGCTACAGTGAAATGTAATGCTGAACTATTCTTTTGATGTATTTCAAAAACCGACTTCGTTTTTTGATAGAAATGGTTCAAAATCAAAATTGTTTGTTTCTTCTTAGCTAACAAGCGCTTTGATTTTTTATTCAAATCATTTGTTGACAGACATAGATTGAGCGTGTCTAAATTTTGAACATAGACTTTTTTTATTATGTTTTACTGGTTACAACATAATCTTAAAAAGGCTAAAATATCTGTAGGTTGTTTAAGAATAAATTCTCTATAGATTCTCATAATTTTCGAATAGCTCTTCTGTATCTGTATAAAGACTTGTTAATGCGATAATTTGGTACGTATCTTCAAATGATAAGCTGCAGATATACGTATGTAGTTTGAAGGCATTCAACAGCGATTTTTCTTATTTCAGATTTTATCAATAATTGCTTTTACCTTCAAGAATGCTCATTAGTGATATTAATAAATTAACTTATCGAGAATTACAAATTGAATTGAAATTTAGAAATTTAAAAGCAGCAGGTAAAACTGAAGTACTTCGTGACCGACTTCGACAAGCAATAATAAATAATAGTGAAGATGAACCAATGTCAGATTATTTTGATGAATGTTCGATTTGCTTGGAGAGATTATCATTTGATAAAAGAACAACAATTTTAACAACATGTTTACATCAATATCATCGGATTTGTCTTAAAAAATGGATCGAATCAAATGGTGAATTTTCACTTTGCTGTCCTCTTTGCCGATGTTCATTAGCTAATGATCGACATATTAAACAAGTTGGAGATAAAAAGTTCATTATATAGAAAAACATCAATCTCTTTTTCGGATACTTTTCATTTATTGATCATTGAATCTTTGTTTTCTTTCTTCCATTTCTACCGATGTTCAACTTTTTTTTTCTTCGCTTTTCGCTATTATTTGAAAACGTAGATAAAAGATAAGATTTTTTTGCTGCAATTCATAAAGATGCATATGAAGGTCTGCGCAACGTGATAGATATGTTTTTTAGTTCTTTTCTGCCATATGCGATCATTTTTTGAGGAACAATCAAATCGAAAAATAGATCTCTCGATATTTTGAAGTATCATTCATTTTTATTTTGCTCAAGAACCATGAAAAGAAATTTGTCGCCTCTGATTCAAATTAATAAAAACAAAATTGCATAGTTTTTCATACGCCATCTGTAATTTCGTATTTTTCATTCGTCGATAATACTACTTAACTTAAGATGATGAGTATAGAATAAACGAAAATAAACAAAATTATTAAAGTAAAAACTATAAAGCGATAAATATTGAATGATTTATTTAGTAAATAACTTAAAGTAGTTTCTTAATGTTCATTTTATTTGTTTTTTCTGAGTAAATTATTTTTGAATATCAGCATATGTATGAGTCAGCATTCAGTTATATATACTTTTGGTAGTCCTTCGGTGAGTTTTATTAAAGAACATTATATATACATATATATATTCTGATTTTCAATATTTTTTAGTGATCCGTAAAAAAATGTAAAGAAAAAGTTCCAATCTGATCTGATAAACAGATTCAATCATTTGTTTCACTTTGCTGATTATTAATATTTACTATCTTTTTATGATTATATATTTGAAAATCTTCGTTTTTTCCCCCATGCTTTGAAATTCAGCGCTATAGAAGCGTTGGCTGTGTTTTCGATCATTTTTTTGCTCTTTTTCTATTCGACAAGAATTTTTTCTGAGCTAATGAATATTATTTATTCTCGTTTAAGATAGAATTATTTTTCTTTGAAAGACATAATCCAAAAGAAAAACAGATTTTCAAAGGAAAACTGTCATGCTTAAATCCCAATCGCCATCATCAAATCCAAGAGCAGACGGTGAACTTTGTCGAAATGCTTGTGGCTTTTATGGAAATAAGATATGGGATGGATTTTGTAGTAAATGTTATCGTGAAGTTTATCAACAAGCAAGACACATTCAAGCAGCATATGATGGAAAACTAAGGTAAAAATCATGCAGCATAAAATTTTCTCCTTGAATCTATACTACAGATGATAATCTCATCGTTTTATACTTATAAAAAGCAGTCTAAAAGAAAATGTATATATATATATATAAAATGAACGCTTATATATATATATATATATATATTTCTTTTTGAACTTCGTTTTTTTACGTTTCTTGTATTAATTTCACAATATTTTATATTACAATAAATCATCTGATATAGTCTGTGGAGATTCATTATCTTAGCATATGAGTATGTCACAGGACCTAATTGATAATAATTATTTTATTAGTTCAACTCCAGATGGTTCTCCAACGGCATCTATCCAATCTTCTCCATCATTTTCTAATTTTCAAGAAAAACGACGTTCTAACATGAATATGCGTAATCCTATTCGACAAATGGTCAATCGAGCTGGCAGCCTTCGATGTAAATATACGAATAATTATTGTTATCTTAAAAAATCATTTCTCTTTTTGCCACAGCAACAAGTAATTCAGTATTATCATCGTTGATCAATGACGAAAATGCATTAGAAAATGAAGCTGCAAGTAAACATTTAGATGTCATGACTACGGATGATGCACGTCTTGACATTAAGTCGCAAGTAAAATCATTTGCAAATAGTTTTCATAAGAAATGTTCGAATAAAAATATTCACATTGATGCACTTATTCAAGAGTACGCATTATGTAAAGATACATTTAAAAAACGTATACAAACCAATCCAATATATCGAGGTAAAAAGAAATCAAATCTTTTTAATATATTGATACCGATGTGAAAAATTTATTCTTTTTCTTTTTAATTGATTTAGACGAAAATGAGGATTTGATCCTACGTGTTCGTGATTATCTTGAAAAAATTGTTTTTTCACGTGATTATGCATTCATATTTAATCGGATTGCTATTGTATGTGAAGATAAAGATTTATCCATACAAAATCGAATATCATCACTTCATTGGATAACCACACATATGCTAGATACAGTACTTAATGAAAATATACCTCTTGCTCGTGAAGCTATTTATAAAGCTATTAATTGTATATATGAAATATTTTGTACGAAATACTTTTTATTATCTTTTTGTTTTTTCTTTTCTAAATTAGCTTTGATTGAAATTGATTCTAAAACAACACCACAAGGAAAAATCCATTCAATAATGGAATGTAAAACATATATTGAAGATGCCATACGTGCTAGTAGTAGTAGTAGTGGAATTAATGCTGACAGTTTTCTTCCAGCACTTATTTTTATCGTATTAAAAGCTAAACCACCACGTTTACATTCAAATATACAATTTTTAAGTCAATTTTCTCAACCAAGTGGAGAACAACTTTATTATTTAGCGAATCTTGTATGTTTTAGAGCTGGAAAAATAATGTTTTCTCTTTATGAAACAAATTTTTTGTCTTCTAGGATTCAGCAGTTCGCTTTATTGAGCTTTTACAAGCTCAACATCTTGGTTTATCATCCGATGATTTTTCTTTATATATGCGTGGTGAACCTGTATTACCATCAAAATTTGTTGCATTATTTGATTCTTCATTATCAAATGAATCCAACAATGAACAATCACGTAAAAGATTTATTCTTTATCATGAACTTGATCATCATTGTGAAAAATTTGATGAAAATCTTCTTGATTTCAATAGACATTTAACACAAACAGTGACTGATGTACAAGAGTTATTGAATGGTACATATGCGCGTTTTCCAAATTTCGAAAAACTTCCACAATTAATTGACATTGATAATAATGAACAACTAGAAGATTTATCGACAAGAATAAAGCATCAAAAGAATATTAACGAAATTTTAGACCAATCAACATCAGAAAATGAGCAATTACCAGAACCATTAGCACCTGAAATAGTACAACAACAAACAAACAATGATAGTTAATCTGTTGAAGTCTTTTTAGTTCAATTCATTTTAAGTCCGGTGGTTGTTTTAAATGAACAGTGCTTGTGTAGAGATTCTTTTGCATTGTTAATAGTTAAAAAAATTTTCAAAACATTTCCACGTATAATATTGCCTGAGGAAAAACACATATTCTGTTGTTTCCATGTCCTTTGTTCGAAGAATTTAAATAACTCGAACATCGTTCAACCTATCGAACTCATCAAGATCTCCGTCGGCTAGCCGATGTCTCAGGTCCATTTCATCTAGCAAACAATTTTCTCTTACATCCTATCTTCATGAGGATAATTCCTGGCTTTCTTGGACATAACCTTTTTTGCAAGCAAAATCCTAGGTAAAATTAAATTGATTAGAACTCAACTATAGTGTTCAACATCAAAGTCATTGTTGTGTCTATCGACTAGTCGAAGTATCAGAAACATTTTATCTAGCAATTATTTCTTCCTACAACAGGGTCTTCACACGAGAAAACTAGGATTTATAGGGACATCCTAGGATTTTCTGAAGGAAAAATCAACTTATTTTAGCTAAATTTTCAAGATTGTTTTCATAAATTCGATTAAAAATAGTAAGAGAACGCGAGGACGGCCGAAACCCGTCCTGAGCCAACGGGAAGAACAATATATATCAGCAAGATATTATGAATTTTTTTAAATAAAAATTATAACAGCGTTAATAAGAGTAAAGACTGAAAAATCATTTAATAAATATTTTATCGATTTTTAAACCAATAATTTCATGAGAAGAATTTTTTGGATATCAATCGAAAAATTTTATTTTTTCTAATTTCTGATTTTTCCATGTATAGATNATCTATACATGGAAAAATCAGAAATTAGAAAAAATAAAATTTTTCGATTGATATCCAAAAAATTCTTCTCATGAAATTATTGGTTTAAAAATCGATAAAATATTTATTAAATGATTTTTCAGTCTTTACTCTTATTAACGCTGTTATAATTTTTATTTAAAAAAATTCTTTGAATTAAAAATCAACCATATTTATTTTTACAATGAATTCTTCAAAGATATTATGATTTTTAGTACATAGAAAAGTGTTTCCACATTCAACTACACCAACACCATGCTGACATTCTACACACAGATGATAAAAGTCCACCAGACACCAATGAGATTTCAACCAAATTAGGTTTTTTAAAACATGAAAGTCGAAGAATGAACAACTGTTCAACCATAATTTAACATCTATGAACAAATCTAACTTTTTTCTCTAGTATTGTCCGAGAACTTTTATCATGTTTTGTCAAAGTTTAACTCCCTTTCCAAGCATCCACACTATGGGATGTGCATATTGAGAAATAAAAAGACAGATTTTTTTAGATTTACTTTCAAATATAAAATTTCGAAGAAAATAATGCATTCTCATCATGCTAAATTCAATTCCATTCGAATCACAATGAAAAAGCAATAAAATCCTGAGTATTTAATAGTTAAAAAATGTTTCAAAAAATTTCAAGGTATAACATTGCCTTATGGTTTTAAACAACTTGCTGAAACAAGTTTTAAAATAGCCACTCATATTTTTTATTTTATTCTTCATGTAGTTGAACATGGAAGTCTCTTTTCTTCTCTTTTCTTTTCGAAATAAAAATTTTAAAAAGGAATTCCAAAAAATGACTTCTATTTCAATCTGGTGTTGGAAATGTTGCCAATGCTGTTTTATATTGTATTGATAAGACGAAGAAGACGATAATCATCTCAAAGATAATAAAATAGATTTTTTAAAATTAAAATCTCGAGATAATCGTTTTAAATTAATTAAAATATTCAGAAGTGATTTAAGATTCCATATGTGATTTAATTGATAGTAATGAACTTTGTTTTGCATCAACAGCAGCATTAACATTTTCTCTAAAAGAACAAATTAGATTTTTGAACAATTAAATGATTTAAAATTAAAGTTTATTTTACGTCATATGGAAATATCAAATAATCCTGAAGGTATTCGTCGTATGGGTCTTATTACAATTAATACAGCATTAGAAGCTGATGTTTATGGAAATGTTAATTCAACACATGTTCTCGGTTCATCAATGATGAATGGAAGTGGTGATTTTACACGAAATGCTGTAAGATTATCTTTTGTTTATCCGAAATAAAAATTTATTATTTTTAGTATATATCAATCTTTATTACACCATCAATAGCTGAAGGAGTAAAAATATCCGCATTTGTTCCAATGGTCTCGCATGTTGATCATAATGAAAATTCGGTTCAAATAATGGTTAGTGAACATGGTTTAGCTGAGTTAGGTGCTAAAACTCCTCGAGAACGAGCATAATTAATTATTGCTAGATGTGTTCATCCAATGTATAAAGCTTCATTAAGAGATTATTTTGAACATTCACGTGTTTCATTTGCTCAACAGACGCCACATGATCTTAAACAAGCTTTATCATGGCATGTTAGATTACAAGAACCTGGTTCTATGCATCCAGATCGTCAACAAATAGCACAATAAACTAGTAAAACTACGGAAAAAGCAGCGGAAAAATTTGATCAAACACCTACTACGAAACAATAATTTTTCTTTTACCTTTTTTTCTTTCTTTTTTTCAAGCCAATGAACAGTTTAGTCTTATTTGACCTTCTACTTAGAAAATATTCTATTTTTGTTTTCGTCAGGCGATTTATCATTAAATAAAAACGAAAAATTTCTTTAGTCAATTATTCTTTCTTTTTTTTGTATCTTTTCATGTTCAGTAGTGTCCAAGAATTGAAGAATAGGAATCGCTAATCTGTGAAAGAAATATCAGCGTTGCCAAGATATAGTTCTTTTGGGAAATGGCAATTGACCATTGGTTTCCTTATAGTTCCCCTATCCGTAAACGTCTTTTTCGAAAATAGTTTCGGTGTTCACACATCCATATCCAAAACGTTCCTAATGAAAACAAGTGTGAAAGTAAAAAGTATCATGAATAGTATATATTGTCGGTTTTAACATTGCTGAAACTACGGAGGAATTCCTAAATCCCCAGCCCTCGGACATTTCTCAGAGAAAAAGGAAAGTAATTGAAAAAATAATATTTTGTTAAACAATTTAATTTATATATAATAAATGAAATGAAAAAAAAACAATATAAGAAAAGTATCGGATGAATCAAAAGAACATAATGTTGAGCAAATGGACAAGGACAAGAAACATACATATTCAATATATGAATATCTATGCCCAGGAGAACGATTCCGATAGTGAGAACCTATCGGATTTGTGTCGGAATCTTATTGGATATATTATGGATTTCATTAAACCGACGAAATACTATCGGTTTGCGGGTGTGGGACCTACAATCGGAACCCTAGTGTTGGAATCCGATTGGTTCATCGAAATTTAACAGAATCCAACATAAGCATTCGATCCATATGTTCTGTTAGCACCATATACTTATTCATCGGTGATTAAGAAAGCGTTTTTCTCCGTCGGATCCGTTAGTAGGTCCGTGGCCAGGAATCTGATCGGATTTTGTCGGTTTGTCGGATCCCATGAGATTCGATAGGATTCACTGTCGGATCCATTCACTTGGGTGTAGAAGATCAATCAAATAAAATTAGATATGAGTTTTAAATATGTAGAGAGTTCAGAAATGGATATTAATAATTCTGATTTGATAGTGAACGCCATCTTACATAACCTAGCACTAGCTCAAATCAGACAGTATTTGAGATGAATGGAAGTGATTATAGTCTTTAACATGATGCTTTCCATGAGATGCCTAGTTCGAAATTCGAATATAAATGGACACCCAACTGCATGGTATCAATTCGAAAATAAGTGATAGAAATAGATTTAGTTTTAGATTTAGTTTAAGATGGAGTGGGTGCGGGTTGATGGGGGCTAAGGGGTAACTGTGAGTGGCGGTGCGAGTGAGGGGTTGGTAGGATGGGTACACGGAAGGGGTGCGGGAGGGGTGATACCAGGAAGACTTCAAATGTGGGTGGCGGTGATGGGTACCATTGTGGAGTGCTCAAATATGGGTGCGGGTGAGGGGTATACTAGGGGGAAACAGCAGACTTTTGGACTTCAAGTTACTTTCAGCTACTTTAAGCTACTTTAAGCTACTTCAAGCTACTTTAAGCTACTTTAAGCTACTTCAAGTAGTTTACTTTGAAGTACTTGAGATTACTTCAACCTACTTCAGCTACTTGGTCCTACTTTGAACTACTTCAAGCAGTCTACTTTGATGTACTTTGACGTACTTTTCTACTTCAAGTCTGCCGTTTCCCCCTTGGGGGTATATATGTATTCATATGTCGTATGTATCGGAAAGTTAAACTAAAACTAAATCTATTCCTGGATTTAGTGTTGGTTTAACTTTTTCTTTTCTCCATGTATATTCGAACCCGAATTAGATAGCTAATCTTAGTTGGTTATAAACAACAGTAGAGGGAAATGAACATTTAATAACCAATCAAATACAAAGGAAAATTAAGATTTGCATTTTTTTCGGATTATCTTTAATTTCTGTTATTTATTTCATCATCAGATGAAATCAATTAACCCACAGACGACTGGTTAACGAGGACTGGACGAGACCGAATCATGACTCAGACTACAGTTACTTTTTCAGATTGACTCTCATTCGAAAACTGAATAGTGATCACTCGACTGTTTGACACCTATCATCTCGAGTCATTTATTCAAAACATTTTCTATTTGGTCTTCCAAAAAGAAATCTTAATTTTTAAGAAGACATTCGCTTGTTAGGAGCCGTCATACTAATAGAGTTCATCGTATATGAGCAATTTTCTCAAACGTTTTTTCTTTCGGTTAATGTATGCCATCAGTGTCCAAGAACTGTGCTCCCTTAGCAAAGTTTCTTTTTTTTTGATTCATTAATATCTATACGTATGTTAATATATTAATTTATAGATTTTACGGGAAACACTTAGTCAAGAAGCGATTCTAGCCAACACAAATGGTTTTCGAGCTGCAGGTGTTTTAGCATTTTATATTGATAGTGGAATTTATACAACACTACGAAAATAGTGAGTTTGTCGTGAAACGTTTAGTTTTAATAGTTAATAAAAATAACATTTTTTCTTCAGTGGTCAAGAGAGAATATTAGGTATAATTCCTAAACATTTTAATGCAGCAGCACGTAAAATAATGTGAGGACTTAAATCAGAAATTAGTCCAATATTGATGCTTTGATTTCAACTACGTGTAGCACGTTTCTTACGTGCGCAAAAGTTCATAGGATATTTTTTCCATAAATAGTTAATATATATTTTTATTTGCATAATAAAATTTAAAGAATTCTTTCGGATGAAATTCGAAATCGATTTCTTTTGTATGTTCTCGGTCGTAAATCAATATGCATAAAACAACATTAGACAAATGCATTCATTCATGATCGACATCAAATAAATATATTCATTCAAAACCAACATTTATTTTTATTTTTATTCTTTTTTCTTTACATACTATATTGATTTGCTATTTATTTTTCTGTATTTGTTGTTCATTAATTTTATTTTCTATTTACTATGTTAGAAACAACGACAAAACTATGCAACTCTTATCAAGAGTCCTATGTATAATAGAAAAGAAACAACTCGCAAACTGTTAGGATATTACAATTTTGAAATAAATAGTTGAAGTAGTAAAAATAACTAGTTATTAACTATTGTCACCTGAACCTATCACAATCTTTAATTTAGAAACCAAATTTAACACGCATATGATGCTGTCTTTGCAAATCTACTGTAATCTAGTGATATAGAGTGACCAGAAAGTCACTGGACGTGAAGGAATTTACATGATTTCTGATTTATCATAAAAACAGCTGCTACTTCTTTATTATATTTCAAAGATTTTCTATTCACATGTTCTGAGTGACGTCCATGTTTTCAATTCTAATTCGGTATAAGTTCGACATTTTTGTAATATAGATACGATATGAAATATTTTGTATTCATTTATAACTAGAGCTAAGTTCTTGTTACAACATTGTCGATCTATGTATATGAAATCTGAACTTAGTAATCAGTTGATGATGTTTCTCTATCATATTCTATTATCAAGACAAAGATTAATTAGCGAAATTCGGTCTCCTATTTGAAATCTTATTAATTTGAAATTTTTGAATCTATTCCTTTGATCAAACTTAATTCAATTGATATATTTAGTTTACAATAATATTCACTTAATAAACTCATTCGGCCAGTCTATTATTTCTTGTTCGTGAAAAATATAGAATCTTTATTGAAAACAAAAGTGACCTATAGATGTTACATGTCTTTTTGTATGAAAAACAGAATAAATAAAATGTTCACTGTAGAAAGAAACAAATATGTTATTTGCTCTATCTTTTTTCTTTCTTTTGCAATACAGTCTTTGATTTGATCTATTTATTACGATCCCTAGTTGCTAAGACTAAGGCGTGCATTACAAGATCGATGTAAACAAAGCAATTAATTTTGATCAGACTTCATTATACAATACGTATCGAAAAGTGATTCAATATTAAAGTTATTTTAGGTTATTTGTCGATTTTTATAATATTTAATTTTGATTATTTTTGCCTTGCTTGATACTTTTTTCAATCCTTTCGTTCAATATAAAATGTGTAAGTATATTTTTCTTTCATTACTTTATTTTTAATTAAATTCTTTTATTAATGTGTTTGTAAATTAGATTCACCATGGATAACATCAACGCCTTGTTTATTTTCTGGAAATGTTGATCTTAACTATAGAAATCTTCAACAAGAACAACAGATAAATGTATCACATATGAATAACGATTGTCTAATACGTTCATTCAATAATCTTGATTTATCAAATCCATTTAATATGATTGCAACAACATCACCAATACTATCGGTCTGGTCCTTGGATAGCCTTCATTATTATCATAATCAATTAAATGAACAGCAATAAAAACAAGAATTAGAAAATAATTATTTTGAACCATTACCTTTCACTGATGAACATAATCCATCGAAACAAGATAACTATCCACAATGATCACAAAAGCATACTATTATTAAACAAAGTATAATATTGTGATTGAATATTTTATGTTAAAAAAACACGATAATGTTTTTCTTTTAACTTAGTGATTGCTCGAAAAACAAAACAACAACGATATTATCATAATTCGTCACATTACAAAAGTTGTGATAATCTATTTTCTTCAACATCTGATCGAATAAAACGACAAATATGTAGCTTTTGTAAATATAATGGTGAATCAACTAATGTTTATACTTCGCATGGTAAGTTGAAAAGTTTTTAGAAAAAAAAAACGAAGGAAGAAACGTATTCTTTCTTTTACAGTTTTGTGTAAGACAGATAATGAAATAGAATGTCCAATTTTAATGACGTACGTTTGTTCGAAATGCGGTGCTACTGGCAAATCAACCCATACAATGAAATATTGTACAGCTTTATCTGAAATTGAACGTGTTGCATTACCGACAGTTATAAACTATTTAAAGAAGGTCGATCGTCTTCAGGAAATATGAATCTATTCAAAAAATAATGTTCAATCACATTGTTTATACACATCTTCATTAATTATAGCCTTGCTATATTTGTTTTTCTTTAAAAGTTAGTTTTATTTGTCAAATTTATGTAAAATCAAGGAATGTATAAGCATGAATATTTTTGTTCAAAAATGAAAAGTATAATCCACATGTTTGTATGTAGCGTCTCCCTCTCCCTCNTATATATATATATATGAGTGAATAAATTAATAGAACGAAAGAAAAGTACATTTAACAGTCACTTGTATTTAATGAAGGAATTAATTGTTTGGTTGAATTAGCACTAGTCTCACGAGATTTTTTATTTCGTAATTGTTCTTGTAATTGTTCCGTCCAACTAATCATTGTATTAACAGGATCTTTGGTTTTTGATGTTGAATTTGTAGAGTCATCTATATTGACAGCATAAATTCGTTTGTCTTCTAATTCTTTTTGTTGTTGTTTGGTCATAGTAACAGCAGCAAATGACTGTATAAGTATATTATCAGGTGTTCTACTTTGATCAGGTGAAAAATATCCATTATATTGAGGATTTGATGGTTTTTGATCGTGAATATATTCGGGATTCCACACTGTATCCATTACACGATAATTGAATTCATTTGATGGTGTTGTTCCATCAGAGATTGACTTATTTTTTACTCGTATATTTTGATCATTGACAGGTGAATCAGATAATCGAAGATTCTTTTCAGTCATCTTTGCGCCATCATAGTATTTACAACAAGATTTTGAACGACAACCGGAGCAGCCAATAATTTTTATAATATCTCCCCATGGTAAATCAGACAATGCTAAAATGACTACTAATCCAGCTACAACACCAACAACAGACCAGAATGCAGTTGCACGATCATTTTCTGTTGGATCAGTTCGATCTGAAAATGAAGACAAGTGAAAATCTACATTGAAAAAATTACATTTAAATGCATACTGATTTCACAGTTTGATCCCGTATAAAATATATTTGAACAATTGCATGTATAATTATTTATACTATTTGTACAATCTCCACCATGCAAACATGGTGACGATAAACATTCATTAATATCAGTTTCGCAATATTGTCCAGTAAATCCTGGTGCACAAATACAAATTTCTCTGCCAACATTTAAATAACATGTAGCATTATTTTTACAAGTATTAGTTGTATTGTTGCATGGTTCTATTAATCAAAGGAAAAATACATTTTCAATTGAAAACAAAAGAACCAAACTTTGGTATTCACAAATATAATGCAATTGAGTTTTATCAATATCATCAACTATTTGATAAGATCCGTTACTTGAATTATAGGTAGTTGTTCCATTATTGGTAATTGTTGTATTATAGACAACTGTTGAATCAAAGGCAATTTTATAATTGGATCCATTGCCTATAACTGCTCGTTCATAGTTCTCAAAATACCATGTTATCGATTGATTTGACCAATCCCATGATGATGTTGAAACGATGCCATCAATCCAAAATTCAGTTTTAATACTATAAGCTAATATCATGCGACATAGTATATTAAATAAGAAAAAGAGATAATTGGATTGTCAATTGACTACTTACCGTTCATCCAATAAAACAGTGCTGTTTTTTCTGTAACAAGTTCAAGTGCAATGAGGTGAGTGACTGGATTTGGTTCAGTCACATTCGGTGACAATCGCTTCGCATCATTAAGACAATTCTGTTGAGCAGCGGACCATGTCATATTCGTGCCATTATTTATTTTATAACAGCCTAGTGCAATCTCATTATATTGATTTGGACATGGGTTTGTGTCTGCACTATCCATCAAAATTATTAGTAAACACCCGATTAGTTTGATAGACTAAATAAACAGAAAATTTGCATTATTCTTCATTGTATCGATATTAACATAAAACTTACCATTAATGACTTTTCCCCCTTGAGAACTGTTATTTCTTCATAGAAAGATAACTCAAATGAGAATAAAAATAATAGAAAAATATTAAATAATGATGGAAAATAGTAAATCAATTCTATTGTTAGTCAGTGTTGAAAACTTGTCGTTGATGACGTTTATGTGTGCTCACGTTTCAAGTCCGAGTGGAAATAAATAATAAAATAGAAGACAAACTCTGTCTGTAGGTTTTCTTTTATTTCCCTATTCGAGTTAAGCAAAAAATAATGAACAAGAATGAGCAAAAATAGTTTTTGTTAATTCCTATTTTTCCTCATAACGATTTTCTTCTACTTTCATATGCATGTTAAGTTGATAAAAAGAAAAAAAAAAGAATGTTTTTTAGAATTTATACTATATACTATTACAGCAAATAAGGAAAAAACAGAAAATAAATGAAGAGAACAATGATTTGTGTAAAAATGACTCGTTTTTTTGGTTGTGTCTCAAATATACTGGATAGTGTTTAATTTCATTCAAAAATTGTCCAGTTAAAAAACCTTTTTCAAAAGAATGAAATACTTTGATTTTCTAGTACTAAATTGTTTTTTTTCCATATTGCTAACTATCAATAACTAAGCAGCATCAAAATCTTGTTTATTAGATCGTGAAATAAGAGTATTTTCGAGAATTTCTTCGCTATTGAATTTTACTCTCGTGTTAATATAAAAAAGACAATGAAAGTTTTCTTTTTTATTAAACGATATAAATTTATGTTTTACAATTCATTTTTGCAAGACAATGGCGAAAGATGTCCTATGGTTAACTTTTAAACTATACGTCGGTTTATGTTATGTCACATCATCAATGCAAAACAAATACTATGAAGAGTCAAACGATCACTTATGATCCTTTTATCAAAAAGATAAATAATTCAATCGACTGAAATAAAAATTGAAACTGTCAAACATCAGAATCACAAACTGTATTTGAGTTTAATATAAAATTATGTGAAATTATGAAAACAGAATATTAACGAAAGAATCATGCAGCATTTGAATTAAGATGATAGTAGTACCCGATAGATATGATCAAGCGCACTAATTACTAGTATTCTGAGTTCATGTCATGATTCGCCATGAGCTTGAATATAAATGAAGTGCTTGACTCGAATGAAACTTAAAAAACCAACATTCATATTGCATTGCAAAAATTTATATAGGCTGTATGAATGATTATTTTAGTTCATCACTGTCTAGTATCTTTTTTAGTGTCCTTGGCAAATACATGCTACTCTTTATAATATTCATATGAAATTCATGTTGTAGAAATAAAAGTCTAAAGTAATTTTATTATATAAATGCCTATTTATTTTTTGAAATTCTATCTTTCGTTCAAAGCTAGATTTATCTAGTCTATATTAATATTTTCTTTTTTAACATTCAGATGAAATTTACACCCATTCAATTGTTCGTATAGAACAATAGTTAAATAAATCTTGATGCATTAAGTAAGAATGAATTGAGAGTGTTTCATATGTGTTAAACACTAAGAAAACTAGTTTATACGCAAGTAGAAAACAATCATCAAGATAATAATACTGATGTCTATGTTTCACATCACACATTACTGAATGACATCTTCACTTGTAATAATATACGCAAATGCTTAGGATTTCAAGAGCGTGATTTTGACATCGATCAATATGATGACTTCTTAAGAATTTTCTAAATAAACTATATAGTGAACTGCTTTGCTACATCCATAAGTCTTGATAACTAGTCATAACATAATAGTAGCTATCAGAGCTCCGCGAGACGCCCAGAAAGTTGTCCCATCCCGTCCTGCAGTATTCTGATGTATAGAAACAATCCTTTCTTTTTATCTAACAATGCAATTGAAACATACTAGCTAATTCATAGTTTCTTATTCAATAAAATTCGTTCATTTTACTATTTATATATTACACGATAGTATTTACATGGAAAAAATGTCCACCACAATGGCATNTATGCCCCATCATAGTAAAACTGGATATGAAGGGAGGGGGATAGATTTTGGACCTTAGTGCATCCCAAAGATTCTCTTGGACCCTAGACCTGATTCACTCGGCACTACAAAAGTTCATCAATAACTACTAGAATCCTTAAAAATAAATCGAGATATATTAAATCTCGCTGAAATACATTCATCCCAACTATATTTTAGCAACGCGTACTGATTTTTAATAAAAAACAATAATGCGAATCCTGATGGATGCTGACGGATTCTTATGGACACCAATGAACGCTAATAAATTATAAAATTAATTTATTAGAATCTAAGGAGAATTATCAGAACTTACTTTAATTGGGTCAATTCCACAGTCTAATTTAATCCAGGAAAAGTTAATTAGGTTTACAATAATTTGCAATCAGTGCCGAATGCTGAAATCTGGAGGATCCTACTAGACCCTAGGATCCACCGGGATTTACCTCTCCTCTTTGTCCTCTCGCTAAATTTACGCACAACGGTTGGTTCTGTGGGTGTGAGTTTGGAGGGACAGACAAGTGAATTGATCGGGTCCCGCCCCGTGAGGAATCATGCTCAATTCCCTTCCGTCCTGTCATATTTTCAATTTTATTGTCCCGTTCTGGGACGGGATCAATCCCGCGCCCCACAGAGCTCTAATACACATTGTTCTGTAGCAATAGCAACTATCCTGCAGAACAAACACGATCGAACGAAAGGATGTGATCATTTCTTCTTCGCTAATAATTTAGTTCAGAAGTGTAATCTATTTTCTTATTCTCTTTACTGAATACTTTATTCTCGAGCTGAATGCGATTCAAGAATGTGTCAAAAAAAACTAGAATTAAGGATCATTGATTATTGGTTTCTCGAATTTTCTCATACTAAGATCCTTATGCTCGCTTTAGAGTTTACAATGTACCTATCAAATCTCTTATATTACTATATCCATGTTGTTTTCTTTTTCTATCATTTTTGTGCAATTTTCATAAACTTAATTACATAATTTTGGATTCTTTTGAAATGAACAATGTGTGTATAAATATCAGCTTCATGCAATTTTGGATATGATTAAATAGAAATGAAAGAATTTTTGAGTTGAAAAAATAATAAACGATAGCATATGTGAAGCTTCTTTTTCTTCTATTTTTAGAAAGAAGTTTTATTTTCATTGCTCAGACCAGTCTTCAAGTCAAGAACAAATTACTTAACTATAACAACTCCAGCGTGATTCATTGATCAGAGTGAAATTTTTTGTTCGCATTAGGTGAGCTGAAAGGAATCAGCGGTTGTTTTAAGATCTAATTCACCTAATTAATTCTCGAACATCGATTCATTCAAGCTGTTGTAAATAACGGTGAAAGATGAAATTAATTTTTTTACTATTCGCATCAACGGTGTAGGTTAATAGAAAGATTGCTCATAGTTCATATTAATTGATAAAAATTTTAAGAAATCTTCTAGATAAATAACTAATATATCTTCGAACGAATGCTACAAAGTACTAATATCACATTATTTTGAAAAGAAACTGTTCTACTTTTCTCAAAGGTTTCAATATCTATTAACTTTTAATAGAGTCTTTCGAGTAGTTAAATTTTTATTGACAAAATGAATACGGTCGTTTCACAATTTCAAGTATGTTTATAAGAAAAAAGCGACCATAACTNGCGAGTTCTTATTTTAATTGCATTTGTCGTCATTCATTCTTAAATCAATATTAAATATTTTTTGAAAACGTTCTAAAAATATTGGTGTTATCTCCTTAACAGTTACTGTTCTCGCCGATGATACTTCATCACTCAATGAAGTTATATGTCGTCGATCGAATCCGCATGGTACAATATGATCAAACCAATCCATATCAACCGAACAATTAATTGATACACCATGAGATGTTATTCCACGTGAATAACGTATACCCATAAAAGCAACTTTTCGTTGATTATCTACCCATGCTCCAGCATAATTTACTGTTCGTCCATTTTCTGTCCCTGGATAAACTCTTGTTTGACCAACAATTTCTCGACAAGTCTCAACTAATGTTTGTTCAAGACGAGCGATATATGTTCGAAGTGTTAATTGAAGATGTTGATGTTGAAGAGGAAGAATTGGATAAGCAACGAGCTGACCTGGTCCATGAAAAGTCAATAGACCACCACGATCAGTTTCATGAAAATCTGCACGAAGTGAACGTAATCGTTCAATATCAGCCGAATTAATAATAGATGACGATCGACGAAGACCACAAGTATAAACTGGTTCGAATTCAAAAAGTAACAACGTAGGATTACTACCGTTTTCATTCGCTAAACATTTAATATAATGAGATTGAAGTGATTGACCATAAGAATACGAAATGAATTTTTTACATTGTCTGACTTCGACTAGAAGACGTCCACGATTCATTGATACAAATCAAAAAAAGAACAAGTTTATTAAAAATATATTTCTACAAATTAATTCATACGTTTTTATTAAAACAAAATTAGGCATCTAACATATTATAGATCATTTCAAAAGAAACTATTTATTTATCATAGATATTGGTTATTGATAGAATCGACTTCTTTGTTAAGATATAGTGTCGTTTGATTGATATCAGTTTTATTATCGATAACAGAAATTTGATAAATTGTATTGTTCCTGATGAATATAAAATGAAGCTTCGTATTGACAAAATTCTCACTAAGCCTATCACTAGAACTTAAAGATTTAAATTCATAAATGTACAATTTGCAAAAAAGTTATTTTTCTTGTTTAAAAAAATGTATATTTGTTGAATTTTTAGAAATAACGGGTGGCCCATAATAAATGGCCTTCTCAGTATTTTGACTATAACTTTTTCTCTTTACGATCCTTAGAGCTGATTGTTTTTGCAAAAAATGCGCCATCAAATTCTCTACAATACCTTAAACAAACCTATGCCTGTGAAAAGTTACGGAGAAAAATTAAACTAAGAATACCAAAGACCTATAAAGTACCCAAGTTTCAAAGCTATTTTGATTCGCAAATTTTTGATTATTTTAAACAACTCTAAAGACGACAAAATAAAAGTAAAGATGCTTTTGAGTACTTGGAAGTGCGCTCTTTCTCGACATACAATTCACAGGTCTTTGGAAATTAAAGTGAGCATTGAAAAATCTAACTTACCAAAATCACTTCAGATTAGTCAAGGTCTACTAGTTTTTGTCAACTGTCCATTTGCGGAGAAAACTTAAAAGTAAGACTAGGGTTAAATTCCGCCGCTGAATCTAGTACAGGAGTAATTATTTTATCAAAATAAAAAAGCCGAGCTCAAAAAATGCTATTTTGACTTCGTTATGCGACTTTTTCCAGAAGCTCCGAAAGCGACGGATTCAAATAGATGAATTTTGATAAGTCTCAAAGACAGCAAGATCGATGTGACCATCCACGGTTGATTTAGTATTTGCTCACTAATAACACTGATTGATAGAGCTTTTAAAGAGCTGCAAAATGCATACACTTTTTCTTTTCTTATATTCTTCAGTTTATAATGGAAATAGTTGAAGAAGACGGCAGTTCCGCTTGAAAGTTGGCTATTTTATACGAGTCTGGTATTCTTCGCTTAATTTTTCTCCTTAACTTTTTACAGAAATAGTTTTTATTAAAGTATTGTAGAGAACTTGACGGCGCATTTTTTGCAAAAGCAATCAGCTCTAAGGATCGAAAAGAGAAAAAGTTATAGTCAAAATACTGAGAGGATCATTTATTATGGGCCACCCGTTAAGTTCGATGGAGATTCTATACTGCTGTGCTCGTTAGCGCAAAGACAGATTTTCAGTTTAAGATAACGATTTATTTTAAACTCAATTACATTAAAAAACAAGATTAAGAAAGATAACATTATTTTCTATTGATTCTAATTTGATAAATGTAAAATCATGTGATAGGGTAGATGATGAGATTTATCCATTTCAATTAATAAAGTGTGGCTAATCCACGTAGGAGAGTTTACTATAGATCGAATATTTAATTGATTGTAACAGAAAAAACTAGTAAAATCATAAAAGTCATAAAAATATTACACTTATTCTAAGACTAATCAATATATTTTATTCGGGAATCCTTAATCACCATTATTTATTCTCGTTGGTATTTCAGTGAAAATGTTTTTTTGCTGGATTATTCATCAGATGGCGAAGCTATATGCCTGTAACTTTTTTAGTTATATAAGAGGAGCTGTACGATACGACATTTCCATTGAGACTAATTTTATAAAAAAAGAGACACTGGAATTATCTTCAGAGGAGAAAATAAATCAGCTGGGTAATGCGTAGCATTCTGTACTAAGCTATCTGTAAGAACATGACATAAAATTGGAAAAACACTCTTTTTGGTATTCATATTAATGTATTCCATTTTGCTTGCTTCTATCATCTTGATATTTGCTAATTCGGGGTCATTCATTATTATTCCTTGTCAATCAATGCGCTTTTGTGATATTTGTTTTATCGAATAAAGAGAAAATATTTGCAATTAAAAAAATTAACTTGCGCAAAGCTAATTCTTCTCTTTTATACTTTCTAATATCGATAAAATTCCCTTTCCCTTTCGATATATATATTTTTTTGTGTATAATGACTTTTATCTTGAATTTCTGTGTTTTGCTAGTATCATGGAATGGTCGTAAATTCACTTGACAATTTCTTTTTTCTGTGGTTCTACATTCATTTTTGATTGTCACAATTATTTGTCTTTAATTCTCATTGTTTCATTGATACATACTATTCACTTAATAAACTATCAATAGATCTATATACGATACTAGCTTTTTTTTTTATTCCAGCTGTGTTTTTATGGCTTTTGTTAGTCACCACTTGAAGTTGTATGAATATTTTTCTTTTATATTTATCTTAAAAAAACCTGAATGTGAAGAATTCCACCATTGATAGAGAAAGACTTCAATTAACTAAACAAAAACTATCGATTTTATTTTCTATTCTCTTTACATAAGTCAAAATAAATCGGAACATAATCTTATGATTGTGAAGTGAGGATAATAATAAAATATTCTTCTTGAAATATTTTTGCAGTTTATTGATAACTCTGATTGAATATACGAAAGCACATTAGCAATCTTGGATTAGCATCATGCTTTTCATCGATTATTGTTAAGGAAAATTTTCTTCAGTTGCTCTTAGACATTAATTCAAATGTTTTCACAGTATCGTGCATATCTTTTGTCAAAAAGAAACTATTTAAAAAATATATAATTTCACTTACTTTACTCATTAGATCTATACAGCATGGATTAACTATGTTCAACTAGTTTTCAGATAGGTAATCATAGAGTCAATGTTTCATAAGAGAAGCATTGTGACGATGAATTTAATAAATTAGCAATGCAATAAATAAGTAGAAAACACTTACTTAAATCAATAATTCAAGTTATTGATCAATATTTGCAAAGCACGTGGAAATACCATATTCGGAGGTTTGAGTTCTTTCAGCAATCAAAAAATGAATCATATACAAAGAAATGTAATTCGATTTAGAAAACTTTTCTAAAACGAAAGACATTAGAGAAAATTTACTATTAAAATAAAAGCTTATAAATAAGTATACCAAACAATAATTATATCTTGGTGAAATTTTCTTCATGTCATATATTTTTCATTGAAGACTTCAGCTTATTTTATTTTCACTAACGTGGGTGATAGTAAACCTTGACACTTCTGTTTATAAATCTATAATAATTTCAGTCTATACCTATTATATTTCTTTCCTAACGACAATCTGAAAAAGACATATTTATATATAATTACATGGAAACATATTGTTACTAAGGAATAGTTTATTTTTGTTCGATTTCGATTTCAATGAAAACTATAGAACAAAATAATCCGACAAACCAACAAACAAAAAGATCTTTAGCACAAAAATATTTTCTTTGGCTTGACCCATGTGAAATATGGTGTTTAATGCGTAAAAAAACTCGGTTTAATTCAACTTTTTATGATTGCATTCGATTAGCATTAGAAAATCCATCAGATACAATTTGTGGTTTATATGCATACGACGGAGATTGTTATGAAGTATTTCGCAATATTTTTTGGCCCGTAATTATGGATTATCACAAAGTTGATATACGAAATTTGACATTTAAACACGATTTTGGTGATGTTCAACATATTCATGATTTATCGTCAGACATTAACAGACAAATTTTATCAATACGTATTCGTATTAATCGTTCTATTCAAGGTTATCCTATGATACCTAAATTGAACTTGAATCAATTATTAGAAATTGAAGAACGTATTCGAAATGCATTAGAATATTTAGATCAAGATTTGCACGGTGAATATCGTTCACTGAAAGATATTAGCGATGTGGATCAAATTGATCTGCGAGAAAAATCTGTTCTATTTCAAGTAATTACGAGCGTAACAGAATATTCTTTTAGTTTTTTCTTTTATTCGTAGAAACCGGCATATCATCCTGCAATCAACGCCATAGCAGATGATCAGTGGCCGACTGGTAATTATCAACTGTAACGCTAGATGATTTGTTGATATTTTCTCAATTATTCGTATCATACTATAGCAGTGATTGAATCCTAATGTAAACTTTCTATGGAGAAAATCACTATTTGTAAATATTCAATGAGTAAAGAGAAGTCATTTTTAAAATGATTACTAAACGACAAAAAAGAGGAAACAGTTATTGAAACAAAAACATATATCGGATATTTTTAATACTATCTTCATTTCTACCAGGTCGTGGAATTTTTATAAATAAAAATCAGAATTTTATAATTTGGATTAATGAAGAAGATAATTTAAGTTTTATTTCTCAATCAAATGATGGTAAAATGAATGAGATTTATGAACGAATGATACGTGCTATAGAAAAACTAAACCAAACATTCGAATTTCAGCAACATCAACGTTTAGGTTATTTAAATTTATCACCGATGAATATTGGTACAGCGTTACAAGTTAATATTCATATCAAATTATTACATTTGGAAAAATCTAATCCATTGATTGAATTTTGTAAAAAATTAGATATTCACATTGAAAATACAAATGAATATAATATTTTTAATCTATCAAATATAATACGATTAGGACGAACTGAATTTAATATTATTCGTCTCATGTGGAATGGTATTGAACAAATAATTAAACAGGATATTCATCAATCATAAAAACAAAAAAATGTGAACTAAACCTTTTATTCATCACTAACACATACAAAAAAACTTGAATAACAACTATTTTGATATTTCATCATACGGATTTTCATATTTGTATTTCTGACGTATTTCATTAAAAATACGTTTAGTATCTATAGGACTTTCAGCTGTCCAAGTTTTAATCCAACGCGTTTTATATCTTGGTTCTCGTAAAATATCATATTGAGTTGGAGCATGACTTTTGCCTGGTCCATGTTGTTCCATAACTAAATATGTACGTAAACGTTGATCTATACGACGAGAATATAGGCCAGCTTCTTTCAATGTGAATGGCTATCAAGTAAAAATAAGATATTGTACACTAATGAATAATTAAAGGTAAATCGATACATACATGCCGGTGTGCTCCCCATATACGATACCAATAGTTTCGCGAAACAGGCATTCTCTATGGAAACTATGCTAAAATATACGAATGGTCTTTTCAAAGAATTTTCAGAATGCAAAGGTTTGATTTAAAAATATGCAATAAATTAAATGTTCAATTTCGATAAGATGAATAAACACAATATTAAAACGTGAATAAACAAATGTAGATTTATTCTATTATATGTTCATTAATCGAACGCCATCATCATATTCAAAAACCCATATTATACATATATCGATTGCGTTTACTTAATAGATGTCACTTATTGACACTGATGATCATTTCTCTTTAGTGTTGTATTCTTATAAATATATTTCGATGAAAAAAGACCAACAAAAATTTCAATCTTTTATCTAATTCTTAGTTATAAAACATCAGACATCAATTTCGACATTGCTTTTAATATCTTCACCGACTGAATTTTCCTACTTCATTGCTTTGAGTTATTTCAAACCTAGTTCAACTGATTAGTATATTAAAAGGATTTTAAACATAAGTTTAGGATCAGTTAACGATAGTTCGTATAGATTTCATTGCCTTGAGAATTTTCGAAACATGTAAGTTCGCATACTAAAATTTTAATCGTAATTCCTTGAACATTTTCTTTACAAAAAAAATCTCTTCTATCCATTTTTATCTAGCAGTGATCGTTTTATTTATCTTTCTGGTTGGCAAAGCTACAATATTTGCTTCTTCTGTTTATAATTATTCATAAAATTTGAAAACAACATTATTTATATTTACTGAACTTTAATCAACTACCGTGGTTTAGTTTTTATTCTGTATACGTCATATAAATGAAAGGGCTGTCACTTCAGCTGTACAATTATCAAAATTACAATCACACCTAGCTTTTTTTCTTCACTAAAATGTTCCATTAATAAATCTAATCATAAAACATTTATATAATAGAAAGATTCGATGTATCTTCTTTTAAATTGTAGATTTTCAGTCTCTATAGAATTTTAATAATGTTTTCATTGAGAATATAAAATATGATTATTTAAAAATATTTACCAGTGAGTGCAGAACAACTTAAAAGAAAGCTATTTTAAAAAATTGACAACAACTATATGTACTTTCAGTAAAGATATCGAATGGTACTCATTTAGACGCATCGATGCAAGTAATTCATCACGATCATTTTTCAATGTATCTATGAATGAGTCAACTTCTAGATACATGCATATATAGAAATATATTATTCATCTGTACAAAAATAAATAGCAAAACCAATCAAGCAAACTGTTTTTGTTTACCTCACCTGCATGACACATTCAGAGCTAGCATACTTGTTAAGCTTCTACCATCATTCTCCGACGCAGTTATTTTATTGAAAATGACCATCTTATTGTCAAGAAATATAACAAAATTCAGAACAAACTCTTCAAACATTCGAATATATCACAATGGTCAATATCCATTAGAGGACATTGCAGATGTTTTTTATTCTGTCTTTCATTTATATTCTTCATATGAGAGCATTATTGAAATGATAAATATATCTGATCATGTTTTTTTTGCCTATGATCAAATTCAACATCGTTGTGTTGCTGGTGCCATTCTCAGTAATAGTAATCCAAAAAGAGGTCTTTATTTAGCATTATTCGGCGTGAGAAAGTCAAGTCAACATCGTGGATTAGGTACAAAATTACTAACAGCAATTATTCAATGGGCATATCAAACAAGAAATAGATTTATTTATTTACATGTACACGTTAAAAATTTCAAAGCCATTGGTCTATACGAAAAGGTTGGTTTTCGTAAAGTTGAATATATACCTGATTATTATAGTCAGACACCAAAAGATAAACCTGATGCATTTCGAATGACTTTGATATTACGATAATATGTTCACATCGTTTAACTTTTATACAAACCAAATAAACTTATGGTTTTATAGTTTTTTATTATTTGTAACGTAAAAAAAAGAAAGAAAGAAAGAAAGAAAGAAAGAAAGAAAAAAAGAAAGAAAGAAAAGAAGAAAGAAAAGAATAAAAGTACTCTTCTTCATTCAATATTTTCTTCGAAATAAAAGAAACACAAATCTAATACATATTAAGAAATGAAAATACAGATCCCCAATGAAAAACGATACTATGGACACGTAAATGGACGGCATTAAATTAAGTCTAATTTATAATGTTCATGATTGTTCTTTTCTCTAAAGTAATTTAGGTAATTTACGTATTTGACTCAAATCGAGTATTTTGGCTTGTTGAGCACGAGGAACAGGTGGTTGTGTAAAAATAGGTGGTGACGATGGTGGTAGCAATGGTAAAAGCATTCGTTGACGAGGTGGAGAGGATGCTAATAGATCATTGTCATCTGACGATAAATAATTTTGTTGTTGACGATTATATCCCGTTACAATATTATATTTTTGAAAATATTTTTGTGTTGCAAACGACATATTTTTATCAAAACTTTGAGGTGATTGTCGTACTGTACTTGGTGGTGTTGGTGATTGTCGATCATAATCAGTAGCAATTGCTAATTGATCATCATCTAGATATTTCATTTGCAAACTGCGCACTTCAATTGATAGATCATTTTCTGATTGTTGATTTGATGATGAAATCAGGCCACTACTTAATGGTGTTGAAGGTACAGATGTAGGAAGAGCAGAAGAAGAAGAAGAAGGAGCAGGAGGAGCAATCGATGGAGGCACTGGTGGATAAACAGTAGTTGTACTACTTTGTTGATTAATAATTTGCATTTGAAGGCCATTAGAAATAAAACTAATACCTGTTGTCGTAGTCGATGTCACATGTTGCTGTTGTTGAATAACATTAGCTAATTGAGACATTTTTTCTGCTTGTCGACCACTTTCTTCATCAACTGTTTTTATTATTGCTGTATCGAATGATTTCGATGTTGTCATCAATGGAGAAGTACATCGTTGATACTCGTGTTCTTGTTGTTGTTTATGCTGTTGACTGGCCATAAATTGAAAAAATGGTTTAAGAATATCAACTGGATTGAGATCAGTTGGTACCGATGCACGTGAAGGTGACATTGATCGAATAGGTGTATGATGATATGGAACACAAATATTGTCAGTAGTCAGCCGTTCAGCATCAGCTGATTTGCGAAGCGAAGCATAATCAATTACTGGTTCTGGTTGACGAACAATTGATGGTTGTGGAGGGGGAAGTGAAAGTGGCGATGGAAATTGAGCTGTCGAGCAGGGTGTCTAGAAAAAGAAAAACGAAACTATTTACAATAGATAAAAAAACATGTGATTAAACCAACTCTTGTAGTTATTGTCATGATTGGTGTTTGTTGTTGATAATGTTGAAGATGTTCAATTTTTGGTGATGATGATGGTGAACTATTTCGATTACTTTTAACCATTGATGCTGACTCGCCAATATCATCGCTTGTACATGGCGATGGAGGTTCACTTTGAACAGCAACATCACATTTTATAGGTTCTCGTGTCGGTGTTGAGATTGAGCTTTGCTGTAGTTGCTGTTGTTGCTGTTGTTGAGTAGCTAACAGTTGAGAAACAAGTGCATTTAATGATTGAATATGAGCATCATATGCTTGCATTTTTTCAAGCATTTCCTCTTTCCATTGAGCATCTTGAATAGCAGTTGACGGTGAAATAGTTGACGGTGCAATTGTTGATGGAGCTAGAGACGAAAATCGTATTGGTACTGGTGTTGGAGGTGATGTTGGAGCTGGAACTGTTAAGGATGGAACAATTGTAGGTACAGGTCCAATCCATTTGGGTGTCGTCATCGTTGTAGTTGAAATCGAATCCCATGATGGTGATTGATGTATTGATTGCTTTGGCGGTAAACGAGGAACCCCAAATAAGCTTCCATTTGTATTAGGCGATGAAAGTGCTGTTTGAAGATGATGTTCTTGTTGAATTCGTTCAATTTGATCATGATGATTACCATTATCATCATTGTCATCGTCAGATGGAATTTCTGCTGTAAGAAAAGATAGATCTGCTGGTAATTGAGCATTTTTTGTAGATCTAGTAGTTTGATATTGATTAGAAAGAGAAATATTTCCTGCATGCGCTCCTAAAAGTGCATGCATTTTTGGTCCATCATAAACATGCTTAAATTCAAAATCGTATGGTAATTGTGTACTAACACTTGTATCATGTGAATGCATTGTTGAAGGATTAGGCATAATAATTTTTTTGGAACATGTCCATAAATCATAATCAATCATGAATGTTGACGGTGTAGAATTCGTCGTCATTGAACTAACTTCATAAAAATCACATTGACCACGAGACGTCGATAAGTAACATGCAAGTAGAAATGATTGTTGCGTGGTATTATTAATATTTATTCCTGTACGTAAACGTTGTTTAAGTGATGAATTCATACAATAACGAAGACATGCTGCCCAAACAAAGGCACATTGAACATCAACAATGCCAGATACCCATCTAAAATTAATAAATAATAAAACATAAATCAGATTAAATATGAAATATTACATTCCAACTAGTGGTAAAGCACATGCTTGTGGATCATTTTCGAGTATTAATAAAATTTTATTCTTCGACATTCGGTCTAAGCCACAATAGCCAAAATGTGGTTGATTTATATAAACACCATTTCCAGTCGGTGAGCTTAGATTTTTCAATAAAGCTGTTGGTAATATTTGAACATACTCAGAATTAATTGGTGCTAGTTTAAAACTATTTTTAATTGTTAAAAGATCAAATGATAAGTCAGCATTTATGGATGGTGATAAACGTGACAACATTTGACCATGAAGAAATGAAAATTGATGCAATTCAATGGGTAAAGATGAACGACAATAAACATCGATTATCTACATATCAATGAATAAAATACATAATTATTTTTGTTAAAATCAATATAAGGGATTATAAAAAGATTTTCTTAGGAGATGAACTGGTGAAGTTTATTTTTATATAGTACATATTATCCGTTCTTTCGTTGCCCGACTTCCTAGCAAAGAGTTCAAACTTCATACGGATACACATCTTTAGGATCATGTGTTAACTAAATAACACATGAATGTCATTCTTATCTGTATGCTTATATTTCTTTGAAATAAGTAAAATAAATATTTTTCCGATGAAATTGTGAATTATAATACTGTGATCTGTATACAGCTCCACAAATTTTGATGTTCAAAGCAAGTATTTTCAGATAACTAATGATTAAAAAATAACTTAGTTTCATTATCAATTCGATTACTATCTACTGAATAGTTTTGAATAGATCAATCTCTACTCTATATTATCACTAGTAATAGATTAAAATGTACTAATGATGAAAACAACAATATGCATAATACACTAGTTAGAAATTGAAACGTGAAGATTTCATCTTTTTGCTACTGAAGTCGATAGAAATAAGAGATTAGTTAAAACGAGTATTTAAAATTTTCTGCATAAACGAGTAATAAATTTTCACTATGCTCATTTATTTTATTTTTATGTAGGATTGAAATCAACACTGAGACTTAGTGGTAAATTCTTAAATACGTATATAAGAAAAGAAGTATTATGAAATACTCCATACCTTTATTCCTTCTTGTATCAAACTACTAGTTGAATTTATTGTTGTTGAACTTTTATTATCACATCGAATAGGAATAAGAAATTCTCCATTTAATTGTTTACTTGGTAATAATGAATGTTGATTATTAGTTTCATTTGTTGTTGAATCTGATAATTGTAAACGATCAATAACATATGTTAAACGTTGTGTTTCATCATCAATAATTAATGTTCCAACAAATTGTAATTGTGCACGATATGTTGAACCATGTTGTAAACGTATTGCTGAACGAAAAACTTTATCTTCTAGTATTAATTGTGGTGATAATTGTTCACGTTGACATGAACGAAGATAAATTGATTTACCAATTGGTGTCGAATCCCATAGAGAAGAAATTAATAATGATGTCGATGAAGATATAGAAGTATTCTCCCGTGGAGTTGTTTGACGAGTTATTTTCCTATCAATGGACCATAATGGAGGTGATGATGTGGCTTTATCTGATTGTAACATCTTTGAACAAATACGAAAAAGAAAAACCAATGACATAGATATCAACAAAATCTTTCATATCCTCTTCTTTCTTTTTTGATAGCAAACAGGAAAACAAAGTTAACACAAATATAATAACAAAACGACAAAAATAAAATAAAAAATAAAAAATAATTATATTAAAAAAAATCCAATATCATCTGACTGTTACTATGATTCATAGGAATAAATTTATCTGTATGAATTAGAGAGCTTTAGCGTGTAATGTTATATTAAAATGATTTGGTCGAAGTTTATGTGTTTGATATACAGACCAGTATTTACCCCAATATTTATGATTTGAACCAAATGAATGAGTTACTTGATTAATTAAATTCAGATTATCATCATCATCATCGGCATTGTTACCTAACCAAATACGTAAGCCAGTTATATCGAATCGTTTTAATTTTTTTGTTTCATTTTCAAATAATTTTTGCCATAAATCACCTTTGGAAAAATCAATATCATATGTGAGACCTTCGACACGAAAATGATGTAAATATGGCATTGTTGAAAGAATAAATTTTATATCGGAGAATGTTAAATCATTTATTTCAATAGAAAAATATGTTAAATAAGAACACATTATTGATGATAAACTATGTCGTTGAAGTTGTTGGTCACAATTAATTATATTAAGAAGAGGATATCGACGACGTGATTGTTCAACTTTTATTGTTAATGAATGAAGATTTGAACAAAGAGATAATACTTGTGGTACATCGGATAAAAAGCAAGCATCAATAATCAGATGTGTCAATGAAGATGCAGCAGTTTCAGATATAATAAATTCACGGTTGAAACGAAGACACAAGAACTAAAATAAACATTAATAATTTCGATACAAACTAACATTCATCTTATTAAGATTTATATCCACTACAAATGAGAAAACGAAGTCACACAACACTAAGTTGTGAAAACTGGAATCAGAACTTAACGATGTCTTTGTCATAAATGGAAATTATCTTAGAAATCATAAAACATGACTCAAGATAAATAATGAAAAAAAAAAATTTTCACTGTCAATTAAAATAAAATTAGAAATTAAGTATCACAAAGAATTATTTTCAATTTGATACGAAGTAGATCTGAAAAAAGTTTACTTTGAACTTGTTTCAATTTAGATTCATTCATAAATGTCACAACTAAGAATAATAGAATAGAAGTTAACGAGATTTTTGTTTTGTAAAACTTTTCAAGTACATATATCGTCGATATTTATTTTCGTTATGAAATATTTTATCTTATCAGTTTAGTTGTCCGTTTAGGTTTTACTATAAAAAAAGAAACGTTCTTAAATATCTATTTAGCAAAAATAAATAAGTTCAAATAACAAAACATCTTACTTTAATCGATTTAGATTTACTTAATAATGTATTCGCAATAAGATTAAGTTCAATAAGACTAGTGCCACATCCATCGAACATATCGATATCCAGTCGAACAAGTTTATTCAAAGATAAAATATCTGCTAGCATTCGTCTTAGCTGATCAAATGTTATTTGAATTAGAGATAATTGACGTAATGCATGAAAATTTCCTAAACGTATATGTAAAAGAAATATTTTTATTTGTTCATATAACTTTTGTTCATTTGATAAACGTAATGAAATTAATTGCTTGGACATGTTAGGTAACATTATTTGACAATGATAAGCAAAAGTTGATGGATTCATCAAATGACTTAAATCAAGTGATATTAATAAGCGTGAATCATTTATTATTCTATTAAAACGTTGATTCAAATGATAAAATGAATGGTAAATATAAACTGGTGGAAAAAGGAAATCAAATATATCCATTAAAATATCATCACTTAAATCTTCAAATTTCGATACAGTTAATGTTGATGACATTATTTATCTGTAAGAAGAAAAAGAAAAAAATAAGAAACGAAGGATTCAACTATCTTGACTTGATGTAGTTTTTTTTTGGAACAACAGAAAATACACAAGAACATGTTTACTCCTCTCCTGAGATACAACAGAAAAAAACAATAATAAGAAAAGAATACACAGAATTTTCTTTTTTTTATCATTGATTAAAGAGAATTTTTTTGTGTTATGTTTTGGTACTAGATTGCTGCGTAAAATGATTTCCATCTGTTGTATTAGCGAATGAAACGAATCCATTTGTCATTTGCTGTATAGAGAATAAATATGATTTTGAAACAAGAAACAAACATCAAATTATATGTAAACAATTTACAACTTACAGTAGTTGTCGAAGAAAATGCAGTTGATTTATCGGAATGATTAGAAGATGCACATGGCAAAGTAAAATGATGAGAATTATCTCTTGGAAAAGTTGTAACAATATTGTTCAATGAATTTCCTGTGTAACGTAGAATAAGAAAGAATTTAAGAAATATTGTTTTACTGAGAATAAAATAGAGAAAAATTTTGAATAGTACATTGTAACTGGTTACGCTTCTTTTCAACTTTGCTCTTTTCTTTGCTGTCATGTTCATTCTGATAGATAAATATAAACCATTTGTTTCAGTTTCCTCTCAAAATCAAACATAAAACATGGAAAAATCGAAATGTGTTAGAAAAAACTTTTTCACGCACACATATATATATATATATATATATCAGAAAACAATAAAGAAATGTTTATGACGATTTATCGGCAAGTTTAACGAAGGTTTTAAAAGGGACGAAAACAAAGAACACCAATAACTCGATCGATAAAAACCGTTTCCAAGAATTTCTCAAAACCATCCTCCATCAATATTTATTCTAGTACCATCGTAATCGCCACTTGAGTTCATATTATTATTATTATTCACATTGCAATTTTGACTAAACATATTTGTATTTGAATGAATTGCTCCACTATTCATAGTCATTTGCTCATTTTGTAATCCATTAAAATATTGCTCTGTTGGTGATTCATGATATTGTCCAGGAGGTACTTGCATCGGTTGATTTGGATATCTATATGATATTCAATAAAATTTAAAAAGTCGAAATATGAAGATCTAACCTGAAATATGGATTTTTAAGATCAAGTATATTTTTAACTGATATTGTTGTACCATCAATTTGAAGAAATATTTCAACATCATAACTTTGTCTACGCAAGAATATAATATTTTAATAAAAGAAAACAAAATCGAGATGAAATTTACTTTCGATTTGAATTTAATATAGCATGACCTTTAATAGTTGTTCCTAGATTAACTGTAAGTGGCTTCATAAATAAACATCGTACTTGATACCAATGTGTTAAAGGTTGCGTAGGTGCAGTTGATAACCATACTTGTGAACTAAAAAGAAAAAAACAACAACTTATAATCAATAAACTATAAATTAAAAAGCAAATAAAACCTTGTTCCATTAAATGAAACATCAAACCAAAATGCTAAACCATGTACAACAGCTGCTGTTGTCATTTGAAATGATAATGGAATATTTATTTCATGTAAATCTTCTTCGTTTGCTGTTAAAAAATTGACTGTGTATTTAATGGGTCGTGCTAAACATATTCGAATATCAAAGTTATCAACAATTGGTTGCTTAAAATATTCATCTAATGCTGAATCTCGTAATGTAGTTAAGTCAACACCGTAAAATGATTGTTGATACCAAAAATTAGCTTTACCAACTTGTTCCATATACAAAGCTTCGTCAGTAAATGGTGTTACATAAAGATCTCCTGTTGTTGGATACATTTTACCATTTGGTTTAAGCCATTTTTTTGCATGTAAATATGTTTCTAACATTCGTTCATTATATAACATATAACCCATTGGTTCTGATATAATAACATCAACTTTTTCAGGCAATGTTACCTCTTCTATTTTGCCCGCAATTACTTGTATGCAGTGACCTAAATGATTATTCTCAGCAAGAGTCTAAATAAACGAGAAAAAATAAGAATTAGAATTGAGCTTCTTTTATTGGTTGAGAATGTATTTTTATTTTTACTTTGGCATGCTGAGCCATAGAACTTGCTTCAACAGCATAAACTTTTCTTGCGCCTGCTTGAGCGGCAAAAAAAGACAGAATACCTGAACCTGCACCAACATCAAGTACAACCTGAACCGAAAAATCAAATCTTTTTCTTGTACAAAATCAATACAATAAACAAACTTTGCCCGCAAAATCAATGGAATTGTCAAGAATAGCTCGTTGATAAGTTGATGTACGTATATAATCTTGCATCATATTCTGTTGTTGTGATAAATAACCGTAAAACTAAATCAAAATATAGAAATGATTTATGAAAAGATGATTAATTTAAACGTTACTTGAAAATATTGTACTGCTGATGATTCTTCTGTACGTTCATCGAATTGGCATGATACATTCTCTTCAATATTTTTACCCAATTTAATAGATAATAGAAGTTTATTGAAACTTGTCACGTCTAATATCAAAGCAAAAACAAATCCGATATTCGAATAAAACAAAAGAACAATCAATATTTTTGACACCTAAAATTGCTACTGTTTATTAATCATCCTGTAGTAGATTTATTTTCTATTCAGAAAAGACAATTGATTGAATGTTAAAAGACTAGAATAAGCTATTTTCATACTTTAAATCAAACCGTTAAAGATGAAATCCATACATATTACGGTTAGAAAGCTTGAATCGAGGACAATCGAAATTTACTAATACTAGTCTTTTCAATAAAGTGTGTGTTCTAGTAAAGAAGTTACTCGCTAGATAGTATTTTGCCTCTAAGTCAAATCTACATACAAGAAGTATAATCCTTAAAACTTTTCAAATTCTAATTTTTCAATGATCAATAAGCTAACTTATTTATTATAGTTGTTTGGAAAATGTCGAATAAGTATGCTCAATAAAAATCAAGAAATTGAAAAGAAAGCGTGTGATAAGTTTGCATATTTATTTGACAACTGTTTTTCTTTCCTTATAAATATACTTCGTAATCATTCTATTGTCATTAGTAATAGAATCAGACTCGATGAAATCGTTTTTGTAATTAAGTTAGTCGCATGTAAAATAAGAGTGGATTAAATTTGTTTTATTACTAAAGAAAAACTAGTGTCAATATTACTTGTAATGATTAAGTTTGAATGAATTTCATGGAACTACTTTTGTCGTTTATCATCTATTCATATTCATATTCATCATTAGAATCAAATAGACATTTGTTTTAAATTGTGAGATTAGATAAAGAGTGATAGGAAAATATTGTGTTTTAAATATTTAACTTGCCTCCTTGATTTGAAAATTTTAATAAATATGAAAGATGTTTTTGTTTTGGTAAACTAATAATAGTACCCGTCAAACCAGAACGAACATTTTCAAGTGATTCGTCCAAATTAATTGTTATTATAATGGATGAACCTAAAAATGAATATGAATATCTTTTTCTCGGAAGAAAAATTTCAAAAAGCTCACCATCTTTTACTGTTAAAGCATATTTTTTTTGTTCAGCATTTTCTTTTGCTAATAACAGATTGACGGTTACTTTTTCACTTTTCACTTGTTGATCATCCAGGGCAGTGACATCAACACTTGAATATTGATGCATTGTCTAATGTTCTTTTCTTTCTTAATATTTGTTTTATAGATTTAAATCAAATAATATTGGTCGACAAAAGGATGATGACGAATAGACAAATAGTGTTGGGTCGACCAACACATATATGTATGTAAAATATCTTTATAAAGAAGAATACTTCTTGGTCGTCAGAGTCACAGTGTGGAATGCGTAGATCGATCACAAAACTGGCTTAAGATGAGAGAGTGTTCAAGATGACTAAGTTCTTAGAAAAAAATCTACTTATATTATACACTGTGTACGTACATCGACGTTAAGCTACTTAACCAATTGTAATAAATAAGAAAAGAATTTTATTTTAATTCAGTAAAACAAGCATAAACTTCCGTCAAACCACAAACGTTTTGAAAAAATTAAATTAAAATTTTAAAAATTTAACACGTTCATATACGAATGATAGATGTCAGCAAAGCAAATTCAAACTTAGTTTTGTGGAGGAAAGTGAAACTGAAGAAAAAAAATGGTTGAAATTTTTAATAGAAGTTTTTTCTTTCTCTATTCTTCGTTTGCTCGTTGGACGAGACCGTAAACCAGTATTCGCGAAATAATTTGTCGTTTTATCACAATTTGGTTATATTTCACGATTTACATGCATAGTAACTACCAGAGTTCGGCGGGATGGGATGGGATGGGACAATAAAATTGAAAATATGACAGGACGGAAGGGAATTGAGCATGATTCCTCACGGGGCAGGACCCGATCAATTCACTTGTCTGTCTCGCCAAACTCACACAAGCAGAACCAACTGTTGCGCGTAAATCTAGCGAGAGGACAAAGAGGAGAGCTAAATCCCGGTGGATCCTAGGGTCTAGTAGTTATTGATGAACTTTTGTAGTGCCGAGTGAATCAGGTCTAGGGTCCAAGAGAATCTTTGGGATGCACTAAGGTCCAAAATCTATCCCCCTCCCTTCATATCCAGTTTTACTATGATGGGACATAGATCTTCAATTAGTTGAACAAATCTTAACGATGTATGTTTTCTTAGATCAGTTAGTCGAGAAGCAATACTTTCGCTTGTGTTTCCTATTACACTTTTCTTTATTTTTGTAACAGCGATTTTCTTATGTC
>OENM01000026.1:0-43891 GCA_900239745.1 Rotaria magnacalcarata
GATTATACCCTTAATTTTTTTTACATGGGATGATAATATATAGTTCAGAGGATATACAGATAACTAAAAATATCAGCCGTTAAAAAACTCACAAGGCTGAAAGGACTAGCTAGGAATAAAATATAGAGTAGCAGTCATCATTATGTGGTGAGAGATGATAAAGTGAGTTGTTGTTCTTTTCGTTCTATTTATGATTAATCATGATTTTTACTGTAGAAATAAATAGATAGTTATTTAGAAATAAAGAATTAATTTATGAAAAAGAGAACATTAGCAAACACGGTCATTTCTAAAAGGGTAGTGACAAATTTCCTTGAAACAACATACATTTAGAGGTAGCACTAAATTTTTGACAACTTCCCGTTGCGGCCCAATCAATTTTTAATTGTCCAATACCGCCCATGTCTCAAAATAATTTAGCTGGGAAGCGGCCCATCACTCAAAAGATCCTAGCTACGCCACTGGATGAGATAATGTTTAGATTTCTGTAGACAGATAACTTTGCATTAATATGAATATATTTTTGATGGTATGTAAAGAATTTTAAATAATCACCCTACGTAATTTATTTTCTATTAATTATGGATGTTACAAAGCATAAAAATTACATGTAAAAAATAGTAATAATAAAGTCTATTGCACTATTATCATGAGCACAGGTACATTTGAAAATGAATCGGTTCTCATCGGAATGTATGCATAATTCTGCGAGCATGATTATTTCTTGATTCATTCATTGCCAATTCAAGTTGTTCAACAATGTGTACAAGTGTTAATGGATCAACTTGAAGGACATGAACTTGTTCTTTTTTGTTAGAACCATTAATTAATATTAATTTAACAATAAAAAAAGGTTCGAATTGTTTTCGATTACGCATACTTCTTGTTGCTATCTATATTATTTTATCAAATAGAAAAAAAAGAAACATAATTTTAATGTGTTCTATAGAAAACATACTTGTACATCAAAACGCCAATGTAAATTTTCATAATGTGGTAATGAAAGTGCAAGATCATTAGCAAGTGTTGTATATAATTGATGAGCTTTTGCTTGATAGCATTCAATAAAACTTTGTCGAATAGGTGTACTGTAACCGAGTAATTTTAATGATTCATCAAGAGCATCTGTTGCAATCTAAATAAGAAAATAAGAAAATGAAATGAAAGGTTTAAATATTTACTTTTGACTTAGCACATTCTGTATATAACCATAAAAGACTATCGATTGTTGTTCGAACAATTTCAACGTCTAATTGAAGATGATCTAAACAGATTAGAGAAAAATTATTTTTATGAAGAATATACTTGGAAAGAACTGACTTGCTGCATTAGTAATTGATTTTGCATTGAGCCCTGTGAATAAATAACCCGACGCAGCATTGCAAATTTCAACGGCAGCTAATAAATAAATAAATCAATATTTTAGTGTCATAGTGTTCTTTTAGATATTCTATCATTGAAAAAGAATTTAAAATAGATCATGTTTAGTTAATAATTCCATGATGAAATCCTTCTACTAACATGTCGATGCATTTCGCCATTTTAAGGCCTCACACAAGTAAATGTTAAAAAAATCTATTTAGTTATTTTCACGATCAAATAAATCCATGTCAATCAAATAAGCTGAAATTCATTGAACGATAATCATAGGAAGATCGATAATTAAAATAATTTCAAGTTTGAAAATTTTTATTCAGCATTTATCTAATTAAAATTTAATCTTTTTTGAAACATCAAATCAAACTGAAGTGAGAAATTTAAGTAAATATACTCTCACCAGATTCATCGATTTTATTTAATAAATCTAATTGAGCTTTACGCTCATCGGCAAGAAGTAAAAGAGATGATGTTGTTGACATTTGTTTCAAAAAATAAAACAATAAACAATTAATGATAGTAATTCAACAAGTGACTCATTAAAATATCTCGTCTGTAATATCTTGTAGCGACCTCTTCTAGGAAATCTAGAGAAAAAAACTAGCCAATCCTTCACATTTGACGTTATATTCTGTTTGTCATCTTATTTTCTTTTCAACGCCTGTTTTCCATCTCATATTATTGGAATAATTTATTATTTGTTTTCGCACTTCTGAGTGATCTGATTGAATTTCTTTTTGTTTTCCAAAACTATGGGTTCAAGTAAATCAATATTAAAGCGATCTTTGATACGTGGTGATGAAGTACAAGTTTTACAAATTTATCGCTCTCATTCCGATATTCGACGTCATATTGATCCCAATTTAGTATTAAATGAAGACGGTGATACGTTTGTACATTGTGCAAGTCATTTTGCTATGAAAGCATTTCTCAGGTAGAGTAATTTTTTTGCTTTTGTTTATTTTTCCAACGATGCTGTACGATCCTATTCTGTATATATGATTATGTCAAAATAAATGTACATATCTACAGATAAATTATTAAGGCTCCCCTCTCAGATCTGAGTTGTCACATAGAAAGGTCTGTTTGGACTGAGATTTTCAGGGATGACTGGTCTTCATTAGAAACAGTCGTGATAAAAATTTCAATTCGGTATATTGAACTGAGCCGAAAATATGACTTATTTACACACGAATTATAGCTACCAGAAGAATCATTAAGGCTCTGCCAGTAGGAGAGCTATAAACGTCGCGCTTTTTAAAAATTAAACCCAACACCAATACGCAACTTTCATCGGAACAGAATTTTCAAATTTACTTTAGTTCGTGTTTTGCAGATATTTTACTCGAATAGGGGTCGAAATTTGGCTAAAAATGGTCACCTGTTGATATTGAATCCGAATTTTCTAAGGTCAGGAATCAATTATAAAAAATCGGATCGGACAAGATTTTACTTGTACTTGAAGCGTCAAAATAAAAAAAATGACCTTAATATCTTAAATGGCTTGAAACTAGTTTCATTTTTTCTGAGAAAACACCTTGTTTTGAGAAAACGATAAATAAGTTTAAGGGGGGGGGGGGGGNCGCGGTTCTTGGTTTTTCGATTTCATAGGCTCATCTGATCGAGCATATTGTTTTACGTATATCCTCCAGCTTTTACGTTTTTCTGCTTTGTCTACCACGAATTATAATCAAATCAAGACCAGATTTTTTATTAAAAACTCACCGCTGGGTGCATCTAGTATTAAACTGACTCTGCGCATAAAGTAAAAGCGAAATAAAACTCTTTATATATGAATCGATTGAGAATTCTTCCTTTTATACGACACATTTTAAACAAGCTTGAAAGAAAAATCTTTGCGTACCATTTTGTAGTGCATACTAGGGTTTAGACAGCTTTTATTTGCACTCCAATAACTTTCAGTCGTGTTTTCAGTATTATGTTGATGTTCAAAAATATATTTCAACATAGCATTCGATAGAGAATTTCAAGCGCTACGAAATGGCATAAAAATATTGAAATTATCACAACGGTTTGAGAAAAATATCTAGGATGATATTAGTGTGGAAACCAGCTTTTTTGCTTACCCAGATCAAACAATCAGACAGTAAGATCTTGTATGATCGTATCTCTGATCCTATATGATCTTACAAGATCTGTCTCTGATTTTTGGCCTGGATATTTTCACTTTTAAGTTGCAGATTTACACGAGAAAAGTGTCAAATTCAACAAAATGAATACGATATTGTTAATCCGCATTAAAAGTTGGGTAGAATTACATAGTTTACAAAAGGTTCCAGGGATGATCATTTTTTTCGATTTTTCACCCGTACTCCCCTTCAGGGATAGGATAAGAAGTCATCATCGCCAAAAAACCTTTTAACCCTTCAATTGAATGCAATCGATACAACTATCATTTCTACACATATGCATTGTATTTCTTCTTTCCTAAACGGATTTCTTTAATTACAAGACAGCGATCTGTGAAGCACGGTAAAACAAATCGTCGTCGGGTCGGGAACTGTCTCTTTTTTATTCGGAGAACATTTTTATGGAAAACAAACCTCATATTCGTGATCAGCGTACTGAATAAGCTATGTCTAGATCAAACTTCGGAAAAAAAAAACAAAAAAAATTGGTTTTCGGGAGGGTGGCCAACTCAAAATGATTTTACAAAAAACAAAAATATCTTTTTTTCCAAAAGAAAGTACACTATTTTGTTCAGAATTTTATACTGATTCCAACCATGTAAGGATTTTTTCAGAAAATAGTTCGATCAAAAAATGACCTTACCGCCACTTGTCTTTTCTCGAGAAACAAAGTACGGTTTAGTATTTTTTCGATAAATCCCTTATAATCGAACCTTTTTTAAAAAACCTATATATATTCTGAAAGAGGAGACTTTGAGGCATCTATCCATGAGAAAAATTCAAACTTTAATCTTTTCAAAAAAATCGACTTTTTTNGGGGGGGGGCCCTTACTTGAATTTTTTTTCAATACAAACCTGTGAAATCAATATACTAATACTATACATATATATACTACTGCACTGTAAAAAAAAGCTGTTAGTGTAATCCCTGTGGGATTAAAATGTGAAACACGATGAAACTCCTTTGCTGGAACCCAGTGGGGTAACCAGAAATTTTCGAGTCATGAGCCGTTTCCCAGCTAAATTATTTTTCATAGTGGGCACCAATGGGCAATTAAAAAGCAATTAGGCTACAACTTTTTCCGATACGCATTGTCATTGCGAAGCCGATGCATACAGAAGGAAAACTCATCATTATTAACTAGATCACAGTGAGGGACGTTGTTTTACAATAACACCATGTATCTTCGAACATATATGTGTATCAAAATTTTTTGGCATTGGGCAATTAGTAGGATTTCAAAAATTTCTTGGGCAATAACTCCTTACTTATTGGGCAATTGCCTAATGCCTCCCCCCCCTGACTACGCCACTGTTGGAACCTGTCTACCACTGTCTGTGAGTCTTTGTAGCTTTTCTGCCACTCTCTGTAATCATATATGCAGCCTTTCGTTCACGGTATGTATTTTGATCTATGAAGCCAGTAGAGATCATCACAGACCGTGACAGAAGAATTAATTAATTGACCAGTTAGCTAATTAATTATTTAATTGATTTCTCTGTCCCGGTCTGGGGAGGGGATAACGGTATAACGCGTCACTAATGTTATCTTAGCGCCTGTTTCTTTCTTTTTCTAGCTTCCCTCTCTTTTTCTCTTGTTTGTTTTTGCTCTTAATATTGTTAATTCATTATTCTTATTCTTCGTTTTTTTCTTCAAGCTTCTTCAAATATCTTTCTTCACTGAGATATACTTATACTCATTCTTTCAATACCTTTCGCTCATCATTCGTGTGTATCTTCTCTAACTACTATTTTTCTTCGCTATCAAACAGCATCATCTTTTTGATTAATTACATAATGCCTTTCTTTCTACTTGATTGTTCCTTACAATCGTTCCAACTCGTGTTAGCTACTTGCTGGTGGAGTTCTTCTTATTCTCAACTATTTCTGTTCATTGAATAAGCTATTGGATCTTCATTCAATATTCAATACTATTTAATTTCCATTGCTGTCATTCTGCCATAATCAATATTGTGGCACCTGGCATTTTTATTAGTTGCGTCTCTGATTCTCATCAAGGCGTTACTGGGGGAGGGTTGGGGATTAGATCCGAATTTCTACCCTATATACTTCAACACTCCTTTCAGATCGTGCTTCACAAAAGAGTTGATGAAAGTGCAACGTGACACATACCTTTTTTTCCGTTTTTAAAATATCTGATAAACCCTTTTTCCAAAGCATAAACCTAAAAACCGTTTATTATTTTCGTCATATAAGGAAAGAAAAAGGGGGTTGTGATACGTTGCACTTTCATAAACCATTTTTTTGTTAAATACCCCATCAAAAACGTTTTTTCTGTTTATTATCTGCGGATTTTTTTACAGTGTAAGTAGTTACCAATAGACAAATTAAATTCAAGTGTCTCTTGTTATCTGATGATAGAATACGCGAAAAGTCTAAAAATACTTGTTCTGTTATTATAGGAAATCCCTTCTTATTGAAGAATTCATTTCCTTTAAGTGTTTATCATTTTGAATTATCACATTTTATTGTTATTTCAATTGATGTCAATCTCAGAATATCTCTGTCGAATAATTTAGTTCCAGTGGATATTTTTCAAAAGAAAAATTATTTGTATTTCTAATTCATTTTAAATTCTGAGAAAATAAATTTCACAAGAGAAATATATTTCTTTAAAAATTCAAGTAAAATAGAAAAGAATTTGCCTTTTAAATATCATCGAAAATTTGTATTTCATTGAAAATATATTTAAAAAAAAGGTTTAATACTAAATAAAGGTTCTATTTGAGAATTGAATCAAGTAGATATTTTTTAATTCAGAACAGTGAGTTGTACTTGATAGGCGAACAAATTAATACAAACTACAATTTTAGCCATACTAGGATATTTTTATTTGTATGATTAAGGTTCCTCAATATAATAATACATTTTTCCTTAGCTCATAATGAATTATGAGGACTAACAAATAATACATTGTAAATATCTGATTAGATTATACAAAGAACAACAACAAAAAAAACATTCATTTCTAAGCATGCTTCTACAACTTCAAAGTGTTCATTAAACTAATGTCAATGCAACTGTAGAAAGAACTCTTTACGTTCATGTTAATTAAAATAGAAAAATGTGAAACTTAATCATTATATCCTCTTCAAAAGAAATGAAAAATCTTCTTCTTCTTCTTCTTCTTCTAGCAACACTTTCCGATAATTATAAGTCAAGCATTTTCGAGTTTTCATCAATCTTATCATCAAAGACGAATGGTTAAATCAGTGGTCTTTCTATTAGTAATTACATGCTAGGTACCATTATCTTTTCGAAAAAAACCAGTGATTTGCTTATTCTGTTATAGAGAGATAATATCCGTTAATTTTAGAATGCTCTGTTTCTTTATTTTTCTCATTATATAAAAAGAAAAGCTATATAGAAACGATTACAGAAAAAAGAAAACATGTTGATGGATAGGTATTTAGTCGCTTTTATTTTGACAGCATTCTTATTAACATGTGTGCCATATTTTGTCATATGTTATTTCTATTTGTTCGTACTTAAGAAAAAGAATTACTGTAAGATAATTGAAAAATTTATACATTATGTAGCGCGATCTTAGTTGAAATTCTGTATCCACCACGAATACCACTTGTGAGTGGACTATCTTGCATGATTGGCAACAGAGAACCACGATGTTGTTCATTATTCGTTTGACGTTGTCGTGAATATATCGTTGACAGATAAGTAATAATCCAAACCAAAATGATTACAGAGATTAAAAAAATATATGGCCATATAGCATAGTGAAGTGTGAAAGAGCTTTTACTTTTAATATGTAAAGGTATCGGTAGTGTATTATTCACAGAAAATTGTTCCATGATGACAGATCGTATGCAGTTTATATTGAGAAAGTTATCTGGACTATACCATCACCAAATGGATATGGTTAGTGTCAGTATTTAGAAGAACGTCATTTCTACTTTCAGCTATCATTCATAATGTCAAATGAATACGTGCCTATGTTGACTATCAACAACATCTCATTGATGTTAGATAGTTCTACATACTTTATGTACTGTTTGTTGCTAATATTTCTCTATATTCTGTTTTTCTTATATTCGTTCTTATCTTATTTCGTAATACAATGTATTGAATATATATCTATGACGACATTGAACCAACGATAAAAGAAATAATTTTGTTTTATTTCTCATCAAAATAAAACAAATTCGATAAAAACTGATTACTTTTATTTTGGTGGACAACAAAATTTTAGTTTATAATCAGTACAGTTTTTTCCTTTTGGAACAATTATTTGATTAATACAAAGAAAACCATCATTGAGTGTAAAACGAAATGTATCGCCTGTATCAGCTGGTTCTCGACCATCAACTGTTTTAACTTCTAATCCTGTTGGTTTCAAACATACAAAAGGTTGAGCAGCAAAGATTTTCTGATAATGTATTACTAGTTCGAATTCACCTATGAAAAATTAATAATCAATAAAACAATTAACATTTATGTTATTTTTGCAAAACAAACCATTTACTGTTGGACGATGAACATTTAACCATGTTTTCCATTGATTTGGTACTTTACATTCGCCAATTATCATGCCATGTATAGATTGAAAAGAGATTGTAGTAAAACTAATAAATATAATTAAGACTGGTGACATGATTTGTTACTTGAATGATTCGAGATAGTTATCAAATATGTGTTAATATATTTATTGACTTTTTTTTAAGCAAAACATTTAAGATTAATATCAACCTCATACGTGATATTTACTAGTGATTGGAAAAAAGTACTCAACATAGATTGAGACACCTCATGATCTATTGTTGTTTTGATTTTAAAAAACTTTTTTTTATTTATTCGTTTAGTTTTTTCTTTTATTGTGCATTTATTTTATTATAAATCCAGTTAAGATAAGCACTCGTACGTGTATAAACACCGGGGTAATTTGCACGTGCACATTCAAAACCAAAACTAACTACACCCGATAGATGCCATTGTCCATTACTATTATACATTAAAGGACCACCACTATCACCTTGACAACTATCTTTACCACCAGTATACGGCATATTAGCACCGATTTGTCGTTGAGCATTGAAATAAGCTGGATATGATGCTTTTGCTTTTGCATTTGTTACTTGCATTGTAACTTGCCGAAGACTATTTGGTAATGGACTACCGAAATATGTTGATCCCCATCCAGCTACAGTAACTGGTTTTGATTCTTGTGGATCAGGTCCTGGTAGACAAATTAAATTGACGTATGTATTTAATTGAGCTGGTTGAGAAAGACGAATAATAGCAATATCATTGGCGTGCGTCCTTGAATTATATTGTTCATGTAGAAATATACGTGAAACACTCATTACTTGTGTACGTCCTGTATTTGTATTTAATCGTTGATGTAAGCCAGCAACTACTCGAAGAATAGAAGGATTAGCACCGGTTAAACAATGCGCAGCTGTCAGCACATGCTTTCTATCGATTAGAGTACCACCACAAAAATGATCGCGTACTCTTAAGGAGACAATCCATGGCCAAGAATTAGGAATAGCTTCAACACCGCCAACAATACGTAGACTCATGGGTGTTATAGCTTGACGGCCACACGTATTTGTACCGGCAGCAATTGGTGTTTGAAATGTTGTCGTTGTTGTTATTTGTCCAACTGTTGATTTTGGACAACAATAGCGTACTTTATAGTCAGCACATAGTTTTGCTTTAAAACCATTAACTTGTTGATTGATACATAGAAATCCATCTTTAGGTGATATTCGAAATACATCACCTGTTTGTACTGGACTTTCTTCTTTTATTGTACGAGCCTGGAAAAGAAATTAGAGTTTTTCAAATAAATAATAAGACGTAGAAAATTAGAATCAAACTAGATTTACTTCAATGGCAATCGGTATTGGACACATAAATGAAACAAATATTTGTTGAATATGATTAGTTACTTCGAATTCACCAAGTGATAAACTTGGATCGCCTGAATCGAACCAAGCTGTCCATTGACTATTATCAGTACAACTAGATTCTGTAAATGTTGGAGGAGAAAATACACCTTGACTTAGCACTACACTGGCCCATTGAAGTAAAAATAAAACAGTAACGAACATTTTACACAACATGACTTTAGCCCAAAAATTACTTTGTCTTTTCCGGACTGAGAGGTAGATCTATTAAATAATCTAACGACTAAGCTTCTCATTAAAAAGAAACAAATCATCGATATACTTGATGATAGAATATTGAAGATACGATTACAGAGAAATATGTGATGATTCTTTCGAATTCTATTCATTTTAATCGACAAAATAATATTTATCAAAAAGGATCCAAGGTCTAATGGTATCGAATCAAAGTACAAGAAAAACGGCGTCAACAAATCAGAAGTTTTATTACATATGAAGGACGATTTTTTCTTGATTCGATCTATACGAAATAAGTGATTGCAATTTTCAAACGAAACTTTACTAATTATTAATTGCAAAGACTATCATTCATTTGTCTGTTTCAAATATCAAAGAAAGAAAAAAATAATTATTGAAAAAAAAAAACTAATGTGTATTTCATAGGCATTTGCTTTATGATCATAATGGCAACGCAAATAAACGTAATCATTTAAATCAAACATCTTTACACTGTTTATTAAAAGTTGGTAATGAAGTTCGTCGTAACGAATGTCTTACACTCTTATTAAAATGGAAAGATAAACAAACAAATGAAACTATCGATATTGATGCTAAAGATTCAGTAAATATGAATTTTTCTATACTAGACTATATTGATTTAATTTGTTCGATTTTGTTTTACTTAGGATGATAATACGGCATTACATCATGCAGCAAAAAATGGACTTAAATCATGTGTTGAAGTAATTAAATTAATTGCATATAAAAGAGAATATTTTATTTTAACTTTTGTTTCTTAAAATTTTACAGAGTCTTTTAAATGCTGGTGCTGCACTTTATGTTGAGAATCATGAAAAATTAACTCCATGTGAACTTGGTGAGATTTTAATAAGCAAAATTAAATGTTTCCATAGTATATTTCACTTTTAGCTGAAAAAAATGGTCATAAAGATTTAGCTATTTATCTTGAATCAAAAATGATATTTAGTGTAAGTTTGAAGTTTTAATTTATGATAAATACATATATTTGTTTTCTTTGTATAGAACAGCTCAGAAGATTTGGAAATCGATGAATTGCCATTAATGACAGACGATGTAAGTAGATAGAATGTGTGCGTTCAAATATTTGCATTAACACTAAAACAATCACCAGTTTTTGTTAAAGATCGATTAGTTTTGAGATTGAATATATTTTCAAGTAGAATATCTAAATTTCCTGTTTAATCCATTAAAAATATATTTAAATTTAAAAATAACTTGCTGTAGTAGTGTATGCGATCTTACACGAGCCTCACTATATTGATAAATGATGGAAGAACTATAGCTCTTGATATAATAAGTCAATTTCCGTGTGATGATTTTTTTCTATTTTTTTTTTCTATTAATAAAAGTAAGATTAATATGATAGATAAAAGAGGTTCATGACAATTTTGCCGAATGAATAGAGAATGTTAAACCATTGTTCAACATAACAGTAATTATTTTTATTTGCTTGATCGAGTAATTTAATTCAATTCGAATTTTGTGTCTACGAAGAATTAGAAGTATACTTGAAGATTTTTAAATAGTCAACAAAGTTAATTAGAATTAAAAAAAAATGAAATATTTAATTTAAAAAAATACTGCAAAAATAATTGTGTGATTATTTTTGTTTTAAAATTTTTTTAGACCTCATGTGGTTTACGTATTCAAGACTTACAAGAAGCCAAAGATCTACTTCTAGTTGAAACAGCTGATATGTTACAATTACCTTTATTTACAGCTGAAGCTCTTCTCAGACATCATGGTATTTTATATTATTCATTTTCTTTAAATTTTTACAAAAATTTATTTATTTATTTATTTATTTAGAATGGTCAAAGGAATCACTTCTTCAATCGTGGATTGAGGATCCCATAGGTTGCTGTGAAATATCTGGTGTTAACCCTCCATTAAGCATTCTTCATGAACGTGGTTTGACAACCATAGATATCAATGACTTTGATACTGTTCATTTATCTAAAGAAGTAATTTACTTTTGATATTGCAAATATAACCTATGTAAAAATGTTTTCTTTTCAGTGTGAAATTTGTTTAAAAAAATTCGAAAGTGGTGTAGAACGAATTGTAATATCATGTGATCATCAATTTTGTAAAGAATGTTGGCAACAGTTAGTTCTTTCTTTTCTGTGTATAAAGAAATGAATATTTTCAAAAAATGAATATATTTTCTAGGTATTTAACATTTAAAATCCAAGAAGGTTCTGTTCATACAATATTTTGTCCAGCTGTTGATTGTTTTAAATTTGTACCAAACGAAATCATTGAAAAATGTGTCGATCAAAATATGGCAAGACGTTATTTACAATTTGACATAAAGGCCTTTGTAGATTCAAACCCCAATTTTAAATGGTGTCCACATAGCAATTGTGCACTGGCTGTTCAATCACCAATATTTGATCGTCTTCAATCATCTCATATGAGAGAATTTTCGAAATCAGTTAATTGCCGAAATGGACATTATTTTTGGTGAGAAATTAGAAAAATACTAAACATCAATGAGTTCAATACATGATTTTATTTTCGTTTTAGTTGGGATTGCCTTCTAGAAGGACATGAGCCAGCATCATGCGAAAACTGGAAAGATTGGTTTGATAAAGTTGCAGAAATTAAACCAGAAGAATGTAAATGAAAAGTTTTTGAATGAGATAAGAAAATCATTTTTTTATTATGATTTCTATTGATATAGTAAAAGGAACAGAAGAAGAAGAAGAAATAGCTGCAAATTGTTTATGGCTTGTAACAAATTCAAAAAAATGTCCTAACTGTTCAATATCTATACAAAAAAACGAAGGTTAATTTTTCTTCTTATCTTTTATTTCTACAAGGAACCAGACCATGGCCTTCGAAAACAAGTTTTATTATTTTCAACAATAGGATATAATCAGTGAAACCTATTCGTGTTGCGTAGCACAAAGAAAAGATTACCGTTCGATGACAAAATATCTATTTTATTTGTAATATAGAAATTATGAAGATTAATACAAATGTCATATTCATGTGCTATCCTTTTGCAGTTTTACACTAATAGCATTTGTCTACTTTGAAATTATTCCGATTTCTTCTCATCAAATCAAGTCTAAAGCAATGCTTTGCAATATTTCGACAGTTAATTTTTTGGCAACTTTGACAAGGATTGTTGGGCTAGGTACCACACCTTTTCCTCTAGATTAATGACAAATGTGATTTTTCAAAAAATTGCCCCATGGAATAGGATATGAGTGTCAATCGAAAGGCCGATTAAGAGTTGATACAAAATAAAATTTAGTCATATCATTAGAAATGGTGTGTAACTTGATTCCAACAAAAAACAAATCGAAATAATTTGAGAAGAAGAAATGCATACGATCAAATCTAGGAAAAAGTATATTTTAAAATTTTAAAAAAATTTGAAACAATGCGGAACAGAAATGCTTAATATTTTCTGTTTTGTATACTTGAGTACTGCTGGAAAATCTTCATTGTTAGTCAGCATATTGAATTGATCTAACTTTATTAATTCGTATTAGTTAATTCTATGTAATATCATGAATGAAACAGATCAATATTGTAAAAATGACTGATTGACAATAACATCATGTAATTTACTTGTTTCAGGATGTAATCATATAAAATGTGTTAAATGTAAATATGATTTTTGTTGGATATGTTTGGAAGCATGGAAAAAACATTCAAGTACAACAGGTGGTTATTTTCAATGTAATCGTTATGAAACTGTAAATAAAATTGTTGCTAAAGAAAAAGAATTGGTTACTGTTGCTGAACAACGTCATTTACGTATGGTAGAATTAAATAAAGTAAAATCTCATTAGAATATTTTCTTTCAAAATGTTAATCTGTCGTTTGTATTTACTCTAAGTTTGTTCATTATTATACACGTTTTAAAAATCATGAAAATTCTTATAAATTTGAAGAACCATTATCAAAAACGGCTAAAGAAAAATGTGAAGTTATATTAGCTAAAACAAATCAACCTGGTCAAGTTCCCGCAACTGTCACAATAGGAGTGGCGAATGATGAAAATAATTTGGAATCACAAACAAAATTTATTGAAGATGCAATTAAAGAATTATTACGTGCCAGACGTGTTCTACGTTGTTCATATGTTTATGGTTATTATTTAGAAAATTCTGGTCATAAAAAAATGATTTTTGAATTTATTCAAACTGAATTTGAAGAATGCACTGAAACATTATCGCAAATTATTGCGCGACCTTATTTACGTACACCTAAACATCGTATTGTACAAGTAACAAAAACTGTTAAACGTAAACGTTTAGAATTTCTTGAAACAATTGCTCGTGGTCTTATACCACCTGATACACCACCGAGTTTGAAAAAGTTTTCAAGACAACGTTGGAAATATTTACTTAAAGATGATGTTGATGGAGATGACGATGAATTAAAGAAAGCCATAGCCGCTTCTTTAAAAGATCTGGATCCAAAAGTAAACGATTGTTAAATTTCATGTTGATAGAATATTTTCTTTGTTTTTATTTTGTTCATTTTTAGAACCCATGGGTTGTAGATCGTAAAGGACGACATACTAATCTAGTTACTCTGCTTAATGAATGGCCGGAATTAGAAATGGAAATGGATTCAGGTCTTATTTCCTGCGGCGATGGTACAATAGAAAAAAATATTCATCTGCTTTTTTTTATTTTTTTTTATTTGATATTCTTTTGTGTATAGGTGCGTATTGTAAACGTCGTAATTGTTTTAATCATCGTGCACGAAATTCAATAACAACAGTACCTTTTGATTATTGCTCACTGAAATGCTTACGTTTAGATCGTACTGAACAATTAGAAGGCGGTATGTAGTATATATTAAAGACACGGCTTGTAATCAATATTTTCTACTGAGATGTTTTCGTTGTTCTAGAAGAAAGAGAAATGGAAAAAAGTTTAGTTACATTAAATGGCTCACCAGCAATCACTAGTATTTCTGCAACAGCTAGTCTATCAACAAATGCCTCGGTATATGACCAACAAAATAGCGATGATAATGTACCACCAGTTATTGTCGTTGTACCATCGGATGGTGTTATGGATTTACTTCGAGCTATTGAAATGAGTCGTCTACAAGCGGTACGAGAACATGACCAAAATCTCAATCGAAACAATACAAATGCCAATAATAATGCTTCAAATTTAAGTACAAATGACAAAATCGAATATTTTAATGATTTACAAGAAGCTATTGAATTATCAATAAAATCAAAATATGAACAAGAATCTACAAAGGAGGCAACAGGTTTGTTGTCGACGATACATCTTTTTTTCTAATGTATTTTTAATTTCTTTGATTTTTGTCTTCTCTGTAGTACCTATTCAAACTGAACCAGATGAAATCCAATCAATGGATGTGGCAGCAGTAGTAGCAATAATGCCAAGCCTAGATCTATTCAGTGAGTATCAATGATACAAAAGAAGAAGAAAAGAATATTGATTGATTTGAATTTCTAGTTGAACACGATGCTGATAGACTTAGTTCATTGATGATGAATTTACAACCAACAATTGAAAAAGATCATTCATATGAAAATTCGAAAATTATGGATTTTGCTCATAAACATAAAGAATTAAAAGAAACTTTACAAAAACCTGATGAGCTCAAAGAATATGAAGACTTTGATTTAAAATGTATTGAAACATCATTTCATCAACAACAAACAGAACTGAAACGAAAACTTAGTAATAAGAAAAATAAAGATGCTACTCTACCGTTGATGTCCAATGATATTGTATCAGTAGCTGCAGCTGCAGGTGTTTCTTTGACAAATAAATCTCATGCTAACCTACAACGAAAACGATCAAATCGAGATGCTGATATTCGACCGTGTGAACCAAATGAAAGGTAAATATTAATATAATTTAAAAACAAACGGCAGTACTAAACTTCTTTTTTGCTCCATATTGTTCGTATCGAAATTTACAAAACATATTAGTCGATAACAATCTTATTCTGCTATAATAAAAGGATTCCTTTCTAGTCAGATGATATATTTTTACCAAAAAGAAAAAAAAAGACAATGGTTTTATCTAAAAAAACTACAGAAAAGAAAATTTACTAGAATCTCTGAATGTCAAGAGTATAATAAGTATTTTCGAACGCATCTTACATTTTGATGTTAAATCAAGACTATTTTGTGATCTTTTCACTATTGATAAATTAGAATGATGACTCTAGCAAGTTGATAAGATTTTAATAAAATGAAAACAATATATGATCGTCTGTTTACGTGATAATTACATCATTTTCCTAGGTTCGACAATTATCGCTCATCAGTTATTCAACATAATAATCAACAAAACGAACTTCAGTGGTTCAATGAATCCACATCAATGTCAACTACTCGTGTTATTGTTGAACGACGTCCACTAACGCCATCCGATGATGAATCCAGTTTTGCTTGAATATAGTCGAAATCAAGATCCGGTGTTATTCGTTTTGTTTTCTCTTTGTGTTTCCGAATGTTTCTCTGTTGTGCAAAAGGAAGAAATCTGTTTTTTGTTTTATTTTAAATGTATATTTGTATATTTTACGAGTCTTTAACTGTTCAATGAATTTCTTCTGCAGATGTGTCTTTTTCTTTATTAATTTCTAGTCACTCACTATTTAATCATATTATTTGTTGCATCTACGTTCCATTTTCTGTTGAGTATATTTTCTTTTGTGCAATCATTAATTAGATTTCTCTTGGTTTCTTTTTTTAATGTTTCGCCATTATAATTATCAATGGAGTAAAAGCAGACACAATGATAGTTAAATATCAGCAGACTTTTATTATCAATATATCGATAAATATACATAGTTATACTGTTTGCGTGCATAAGCCAAATGGACTTGATACATACGTACTATATCTATATAGTAGCTATACTAATGAACAGAACAAAACAAAAGGAATTAGAAAGTAACCATCATTGCTTGATCGATCGCTAGTCTCGATCTGTACGCTTCATCATCGATTATCATCACGAAAACAAGGCGTTCAGTCATCGTTGACATTCAAAATACGGCGTCTGCAACCTTTCCATAATGACTATTTTTTTACCTGCAAGAGAAAACAGATAGAAAATTAGATATTATCTTCTTTCAAAGAAAAATATTGATTAAGTTTTCCATGGAAGTTCATTGCCTAATTGTCATCATCGTCGTAATTATTGATTAGAAGTAAAGAAAAAAGAATAAGAAGGAGGAGATAGATCATAATTGACCTTTATGGAATCAATCGCTTTATGCTAATGAACAACTAACTTCGTTGAAGTATCTCTGTATCAAGCACATTGCTTTCATTCTTTTTTTCCAGTAATATAAGACTCACTAATATTCTACTAATATCACCAGAAAAGAATAATAAACAAAAGAAAGGAAGCAAAGATAATTATTGTCGACCATGCACATCAATTAAGAGTTGCAACAGTTGAGATCGATAGACACAGTGATGGAAAAGAGAAGATGATCCAAGTTCAGATAGCTAATAGAAGGAAGAAAAAATAACAGCAGAGCAATATGTTGTCTTCAAAAACGAGTAGACCTTTAAAAAAAGGAACTATTTGCGTTTGATCAATAATGAGAGATGAAATAATAAGAGTATTAAGAATAATACAAATATAAATACCATATATCATCGATTGATCGTCACATTTTATCAAGGTCTAACTAATATTAAGAACATTATGGTTTCGCCAATTGTCATCATTGTGATTCATTTTTATCCTATTATGAAAAATAAATGAGCAAAGCCGGAAGTTAAGGAACATGTCAATATACACGTCTCAAAAGACACTCTTTGTCTTATTATTATTATTATTATTATTATTGATAGTGGTTTTTTTGTTCTTGTACGAGTATGTATTACGTCTCACATGTGTACAAAATAGATTAGAACAAGAAATAGCGATAGAGAAAAGAGAAGAGAGTGAGGAAAGGAAAGGAAATCAACACATACATATGTGTATATATGTATATATATATATATCTACACACATAGTATATATATATACATACATAGAGTTGAACAAACATCTTTGCCATCACAATTCGCAGAGGTGATCTGACTGTTATTTTAATACTCGTGTTTATACTAAATAATCGATTTTTTGTGCATACATTTCTTCTAATCATTATTCTTCGAACAAAAATATAACTCATTCGGTAAGTTCACTTTTTTTTATTCATTTAATTGCTCATTTCATCGATCGTTAAATTTAGTCAATCAAGCAAAAGATAAAGTCTTGACGTTTACGCTTTGTAAAAGTAGTTAAGTCGGATTAATGATGCAATATGAGTTTTTCTTTTCTGTTTCTACATTTTCGTATTGTCAGGTGATGCAAAATAATATCCTTAAATATATACACAATTGAAAGGCACATCTCTATAAGCTCATGTTAAAATTAACACGAAAGCAGAGATTTTTTCTAAGCATTTATGTTTACTTTTGATTAACATATCATTGTCATTGAACATAGAAATTCTATACGTTAACATAAAATTTCATGTTTTAGGACTAGTGAGATATTTATGCCGATGGGAGAATATCGTCATCATAGAATTTTGTTTTTTGATAAAACAGAAAAACAAGAAAAAAAACTGTGAACTGTATAAAAACGTGTTTCTTTTTTCTCTGATCTAAATCAAAACTGTGAATGAACAAGTCAACAATTGGCGGTATTATATCAAATTGAGAAGCGAAAATAATCTCTTCGATACATTTTGTAGAGTATATGTATATGTGCATGTGTGTGAGTGCAATGAACTGAATAGATGATAATCATGAAGACGATTCGAAAGTCATTTTTAATTCATTGAATCGACATGATTTACGAAACTTGAGATTTTTTTTCTCCCGCCGATTGATATGCAAATGAGCATATGAATTTCTATTGATATTTATTATTTTTTCCTTGAAATTAAAACATGTCATAATGATCAAACGAGCCTTTTCAATATTTAATAGAAAAAGTTGCTTTAAAATTTGAGTATACAATCAATGAATGTTTGTTTTCCTTTCCTGTGCGAGAAGACAAGAAAAAGAGAGAAGAAAAAAGCACGTATACCAATATGAGCAATAAATCTATAAATTTTGAATAAGTTGATGAGTGTAACACCTTATTCTCGTCGACGAGTGTTGTTTTTTGACAATGAGCTCAATTGTCGACATGCCATTAACAGTTTTTGTTTCTTATGATATATGTATACATCATGAGAACAAATTTGGCGACAAAAAAAATTAAAGATTGACATTTGTTTGTCCATCGTTGATTGACCATGTGTAACTATATGATACATAAAAGGAATAAATCTATCATCATATCGACGAAAACAATATACATATAAACTTACATAATCCATTCTAACACGGTATGCTTCAGTAGAAGAAGAAGAAGAGAAATCAAAAGTGTCCGATCACTTGTATATCGACACGATTAGTGTCGAGCACTGACCTTGTCCAAATAAAAAGTTGTTTGTGATATTTTGCCGCTCTACATTCAGTTGACGATCGGCACCTGTCTTTAGATGATCGACAAATATCAGAATACAGAAAACAGCTCATTAATATTATATAGTTATCTTCTATTGCTTTTATTTGTAGAATACTATGTCATTATAATCTTCGAACGATAAAAGATGATGGTGATGATAATTCTTTTGTATTCTTTGTTTTATTCATGTCAATTGATCGATGGGACAACCAAAAGTGATCTTTGGTGGTAAGTATAGAGATACAACTGATTAAATATTTTAGATAAATATTTAAATTTTTTTTAGGAATATTGGTCTTGAACGTCGCAATGATAATATTTTATCTTCATATTCATTTACTAATTCTGATCATCAATATGCTGTAGAAGATGATCCATCATCATATTGTCAATCGTCATTAAAAAGTCTAACTATTGGTCAACAACAAATATGTTTATTACATGCTGATCATATGCCTGTTGTTATTCAAGGTAAAAATCTTCTATTTTTTTATTATTTATTCAAGACAGGTATACGAAATAATCTGTGTTTTTTTTTCTTCTATAGGTGCAAGTAAAGGTATTGAAGAATGTCAAAATCAATTTCAAGATCGACATTGGAATTGTTCCACAGTACGCGATGGAACTGTTTTTGGACCTGTTCTTTATCATGGTAATCATTTTGTTTGTTAATATTCCTTTTGTTACATTAAATTTGACTCTGATTATTATTATTATTTTTTATTATCTCTAGCTAATCGAGAAACAGCTTTTACTCATGCCATGCTCTCTGCGGGTGTTACATATGCTGTGAGTCGAGCTTGTAAACAGGGCTTATTAAAATCATGTACATGTAGTCGAGCGGCAAGACCGAAAAATTTGCCACGAGATTGGGCATGGGGAGGGTAATTTATTAGAATGTTTTCGACAAACAAAAAAAAAGATAATTCAAATTTTTTTCATTTTTGAACACAGATGTGGCGATAATATTGATTATGGTTATCGATTTGGTCGAGATTTTGTTGATACACCTGAAAAAGAAGTTAATCCGAATATAATCGATTCTCCTGTTTCATTTATTAATACAAATCAAACAAATGTTGAAAATGAAATGAAACGAAAGCCTCTACGACGTAGTAGAATACGACGTCAAATGAATATACATAATAATGAAGCTGGGCGACGAGTAAATAGACAAGATAATAGATAATTATTAATTGATTATTTATTTATTTTCTTCATTTTAAGGCTGTTTATCGATTGACACGTGTTGTTTGCAAATGTCATGGTGTTAGTGGCTCATGCAGGTAGATATATATTTAAATTAAATAATTTTTCTTTTAAATTTGATTATAATAATATTTTAGTCTTCGAACATGTTATCAACAGTTACCAGCATTTCGTGAAATTGGTGCATTTTTAAAAGAAAAATATGATAGTGCTATTGAAGTTCGATATCAACGTCGATTAGGACAATTACGTTCACGTGATCGTCGCTTTGCTGGACCTACCAAAGATGATTTAATCTATTTTGAAGATTCAAATTTTTGTGAATATAATCGACGTATCGGATCATTTGGTACAAAAGGTCGCCAATGCAATCGGACAAGTCATGGTCCTGACGGATGTGGAACAATGTGTTGTGGACGAGGTTATAATACGATAAGAAAAGTTGTTCAAGAGAAGTGTAATTGTAAATTTATATGGTGTTGCTCCGTACAATGTCAAACATGTCAAAAACTTGTTGAAATTAATATATGCAAATAGAATATCTCTCCTTTTTAGTTCATCAACGAAAACAAAGAGTGCCTTGGTTTTTGTCTTTTTTTTGTCAAATAGATCTTTTTCTTTTTGTTATTATTATTTTATAAAAGTAATCAAATACAAACAAAAAAAAACGACCTTAACTATTCGTTGCTCTTTTTGTTGTTGTTTTAATTAGCTTGTCGAAATAATGTCGGTAAACCTTTCAGAGTCAGTCTTGCATCAATTACATTCAACAATACAAGAAGTGACCATGGTTGTTTAACATCATGTTGATGCCGTCATATTAATAATAAAGGATAATGTTTTAGATTGATGTGCTCATGCATTTGACTGACGATATCTAATGTTGTCATACGAGCAAATATTTGAAGATAGACAGGCAACAACGAGTATATTTTTCACATAAACATTGAGTAACATAAAGTTCGACGAATAATGCATGAAAATAAGATTTTATTGTTGATTGAAAGAGAAATGAACGAAATGGTCACCATATTAAACGAGGTAATCGTGTGATACATATAATTATGTACAATGATAAAAGTTTTTAAATATTTAATATTGTTTTAATCGTATAGAAAAATAAAAATAGATTGATGTTGACAGAAGAAATTACTGATTATTTGAAAATTTAATTATATATGGTTGATTCGGGAATTAAAATGAACTTGACTTGTCATTTTCATTTAGAATATTATCTATTTTTTTGTAATAAAGAAACTTTGGTGAGACTAAACAAGGTTACAAAAACATTAATCTCTTCCGGGTTGTTCTTATCGATCTTCTGACTGTTTTTCACAGACGACAACATATTGTTTGATTTATCAAGAAGAATCAAATCAATGTCTGTTCTGTTGACAACATAGATATGCTTTATTTACAGTTTGACGCATTCTGTAATCTGTTCAAGGTTTTATAATAATATGAAAATAAAAACTACGTTAATAAATCTTTTCACTGATCAACTAATGTTTAACCTTGATAATATATGATTTCTTTACTATGACTGAAAAACCACCTGCTACTCGTTCACAATAGCATTATACTCTAATGATCTTTAAATGTTTAAGCAACAAGAAAAAAATAATCGCACGAGTATCTTACTTGCATGTGAAAGGCATCGATAACAATTTGTGAATTTAATACATGATATAAAATTGAACTGATTTATATAGCTATTGAATTAGAGAAATTGATTTAACTTCATTCAAAGCAAATAAATATCGTATAGTTAGGTGTGGCAGAGAACAAAACTTAATCATGTGAATTAAAATATATATTGTATGTAAGCCAAAGAGGGGGGGGGGAGCGGATCGCGGAATCCTCTGGATTGTCATCGTATCCGCTGAATTGTATGGATTGTATGAATCACCACCGTATCCCGGATACGAGAATATGATGAAAATAGAAAGGATCGGAAAGTGAAATTGAGTCTTCATGAGTTCGTCTTTTTTCTGGGATAAAAAGTGTGATATAAAAATTACTGAGTACCACAGTTAGAAGCTCAGTTATGCAGTTCTATAAGTCAATTTTCATGTAACACCACTGAATTTATCTTCAATCAAAATTGCTACAGTTTTCTGATGTTGAAATATGTAGTAGAAATACAAGTTTTAAGACTTTTGACGTAAATTGCTTACAAACATACTGTTTCGTTCCGAAAGTACTTAAATATTACTGAGAAAGCTATCCTCAAAAGAACACATTTGCTTAGTCTTTTATTATAGACATATCCCACCGAAAATACATCCTTTTTGCGTGAGCTGCTCAGTGTGTACATACCTTAGATTGATTCAATAATCGTAAAAAAGTGAGTTCATCAATACTACGAGATGCACAGCAAAATAAGCATTTTTCAATACTATATGAATATCGATATTCCATTAAAAAGTCGTGCTCGAAAAGTCATATTTTGACTGTAATAGAATTTCATAGAGTACTTTCTGTGACAAAAATTGAATGCACTAAATATTTGAAATCACTCGATAGACCTTTGAAAAAATCATGATTTTGACTGAAAGCACTATATTGCCAAGAACCGATTTCACAAAAAACTTGATCAATAGAAGTTCTATGGGTGTGATTTCGAGGTACATAATGAGTACTGTAAAGTTCTGCACTAGTTAATATGAGATCTCCTAGAATATGTTTGAGTGACCTATCCTAAGAAACTGATAAATGACCCATTTTCCGTTGAAAATATAGTAGACCACTTGACAATTAATAGAAAAAATATATAAATTGAAATAAAATCTACTCAGTAGAAATCAGTATACAATCTTCTATAAATTCTCCTAAAGAGTCCTCCAAAAAGAAAAACATTTTCTGAAAATCTCCTTGGAAAGATACGAGCATTTCATAAAAACTTGTTCCCAATAAGAACCACAAGACGTACAAGAAATTCTCAGAATGAATTTTTTATCATTTTAAAAAGATTTTATGGAACTGGGTAAATACTCAAGTATTGATTTATATTAGATGAAATTTATTCTGTATGATGAAGCTTTTCTATGAATTTTTGAATGAGTCGAAGCATATTTTGTTACAAAAATCAGTTATTGTTCAATATCCTTTAATGACTATTCTATGGGTATTCCTATATAGTAGGCCTTGAGAGCCTATGGATCCGCCCATATTATAACATCCAGAATAACTTCAAGTTAGGTTCATTTGAAAAGAATTGAAAAGGCTCCGTTCGTTTAAACGAGCTGTTCGAACAGTTCTCTAGTTCATTTGAATGAAGTTCGTCAACGTGAGCCGGTTGACCCCTAGTCCTTACTACTCTCCAAGATGATTTTGTAGACAGTTTGGTCAAAACCAATCCGTCGTCCATAATTTTTTACTTCTTGCAGTACACATAACACTCGGATTTAAATCCGAGGTTATCACAATTTTATCATGATTAAAGAAAAATAAATCTGTAGCAAAGGCTTCTAAAATTTAAAAAAGAAAAACAACTTCTCATATTTTATATAAAGATTTTACTACTATGACATTGATGAATCTGTGTTAAATATACTTGAATTTTCTCAATATCATATTGATATAGAAAATACTTGTCATTTTGAATATCAATTAAAAGTTGCAGCTTTGTTCTTTTCTCATATTAGCCTCTATATTGAAATAAGATAATGGAAATTTTGTTACAATTCATTTTATTTATGATGAGAACTTCAATTAAAACAAGAAATAACTTTTAGATTATTTTAACTTAAATTTTCATTTTTGTTTCTTCAATTACATTTATGAATTTATTTAATGATTTATTAAGATTTTCAAAGGACATACGATATTGAATAACGAATTCCTATGTTTAAAGGTATGTTCTTGACGAAAATCTAAATGACAATTAGTTAAACATCTTATCAATAATAAATGAGTACAAAATGAATCTATATAGATTTTTTTATACATGATTTATTTTGGGTATGCTTTGAGAAACTATCTACCGAATGGATTGATTGTAACTGAACAAAAGAAAACATGGGAATCAATCGAATTTCATGTTATGCCTTCGTTTAAAAATAATAGATATCCCTAGTTATAGATTAATATATAGAACGAAGAATAAAATTCATCAGTAACTAATGGGAAGAGAAATTACAGCGTCTTTCTTTCTTTTCTAATTTAAATATGAAAAAGATCGCCGAATAAAGATTTCGTTTATAATTATGAACATGAATTTTATTAGTCATAGATAATGAAATATATGATTATTAACAAATAATGAAATATAAGAAAACAATGTTAAGAGGCATTAATGTTAATAGCTTTAATGTAGATATTTCTATAAAGTAAGTCGTTCTTAAAGTTGCACGATGAGAACATGCCTGATTTGTTATAAATTCAAAGTAAAATATTGAACACTATTATTAACAGTGATTAATCTAAGATTTTTATCTTGTGATTATCATAAAATGTATTTTGTAGCTCATTTCAGGAATAAAACAATGAAAATCGACTTATCCCGAAAGCAGTGACAAAACAGAATATACGAAGGATAAAAACATATACACGATACGCATGATATCACAAATATTGACAATATAATTGTAATTGATTGATTTTAACATACAAGCTGTGAATTGTAGTTATGTGAAAGATGACTTGAACTCTAATACAATATTCTGAACTATCGTCGATGTCAATGAAGAACTGATATTTCTCAGCATTCACATGTCTAACACGATAGGCATCTTATGATTTTATTCTTCTACATTTATACAAAAGCACGTAGGCTATCAATATAAAGATTTCATAGATTTTATAATAATCTAACTTGTAAATAATATCTCGTTAAATATGATATTTTTTTAATGGTACTTACTCATTCAGCTAGAAAACATGTATATATATATATGATATCTATTCATTCATTTCGTTTTTTAGTATAACAGAACCATTATCTTTAGACATGACTTTTTAAAACTATATAAAAAGAACAAAGTGGAGAATATATCTAATTAGTACTTTAGCTGAGTAATCTTTTTATTTTTGTTTTACATAAAAAGAAAAAAAAAACAAGAAAAACTAATCTTGTGGAGGCGGAATCCTAAGTTATACTGTTAATTCATCAATCATTTTCGGAATGACGACTATTCCATTTGAATGCAATTGCCAAATTCTTTAAAAACAAATCATCTTTGCGTTCTGCCATGTCGACTTCATCCTATTAGAAAAAGAAAAATAATTACAAATAGTGTTTCAATAAGATTATTTCTAGTTTTCTCATACGAAGACATGAGCCCTATTAATCATTTGATAAACTACGCCAATGATCTATTTCTCGTGAAATCTCGAGAGACCATTTGAACATTCAAGAAAATTTTCGTCGTGGCTTTCTAAATATTATTCTAATTAAAACAGATTAGAAATAAGAACAAATAGAATAAATTTAGTTGTGGAAATGATAAACAACTTGTGAAATATATTATATTTTCTCGTTAATATAACGAGTTTCAATTCAATTTAATCCTTTAACAATTGATATTAAAACAAAACAAAACAAAAACGAACAAATAGAGATGCACATTTGAATAAACTGTTAATACTCTGTATTCTCTTATGAGTTGAAAATCATCATAGATCCATAAGAGAAATTTGAACTTTTTTCTAGATTTAAATATGCTGAAAAACATTCGTAGAAAAACTAAATCACAATAAATTTTTAGCAGACAATTTTTTCATCAATAATGTGGTCTAGCTTTTAGAATGGGTTGGATTCGATCATCCATAGAACACCATACAAAGCACATGAATGGAATTTCATCTTCGTTAGATTCTGAGAAAAAAGAATTCTGAATGTAAATGATCTTCAAGTACATTATGACATCGTAATTGATTATCTACAAAATGAAATGTTGCCAAATTACACAAGATGTACCTTTATTGGCACTTCTCAACACTTATGCTGCTTGAGTTTTGAAAAATCTTGCAACGTATTCAAAGATATTTCCTTCTGAAGACAATAGTCAGTTGTTCTGCCATCTAATATAATGAATTAATGTTTTTAGTATGAATGCCGAGTATGATAAAAAAATGCACTTTAGATTTTTTTCAAATGTTCAGTAATATCGATAATATTGTGTGGATTGAAATCTATTCAACTTGAAATATTTGCGAAAGAAAATTTTTCTATTCAATTTATTTTTCGTGGAACGTCTAAACGGATTAGAATTAGAAAAAAAGATTGAAATTAGGTCTATATGATTCATCTTTCGATATTTCTATATGTAACATTAAAACTATTTAGTGAGTTTATGGAACTCCATGAAGTTCCTTAACTCAACTACTTCTTATTATGCTACCAAATCATTATCACTCATATAGGAGAAATAAAAGAAAAAATGACATGTGTCAATATTCATTCTTACTTCTATGCATTCAGCCATTTTAGAACGTTGAGAAAGGATAAATAATGAGTATACATATATAACAGATATCTTTATATATACATATATATGTATATATCATATTGGACCAACACATGAGACCAATGAACGAAAAACAATGAATATTTTTCTTTTCCTCATTGTTCTATCTTCTTTTATGAATATGTATAACAGCAGAGGTCAAATGAAGAAAACGAAAAAGAAAACAGCCCAGGTCGATCGTTCTGGTTACCGGATACTGTAGGAACCGACTGGAAAGATGCGGAAAAATCACCGCATTCAGTAGGAAAACACTGGAAGTTGACCAGAATGCACCGAACAACGCTTGTTAGTGCAGCCCCTTTGGGGCTAAAATGTGGAACTCACATATATCCCTTAGGTTTACTAAAACAATTCAAAATAGTTCATCTGAAAAATCTACCTTGATTTCCAAAACCTATAATTAAGTCATTACCTATTTGCTTATGTTTGTAATGGAGTATTTAAATTGTTAGCTCGCATAGTTAACAATGGCAGAGACTAGTTTCTATAGTCTGTAATGGGCCAGCATTGCTTTTTTCGTGTAGTCTGTAATTAGAAAATGAAGAAATAGCAGCCTAATTACTGAAGCTCCTAATTAGCACAATTTTAAACTCATTAATCTGCAATGGGATGGGGAGGGGGGAGATGAGGAGCCACAGAAAATCTCTCTTTTAAACTTACAGTCACCATTTTCTTCGAAAATATATGTGAGTTACACAAAAAATCCGGGAATTTCCGGTCGGAATACTGCTACTACCTTCCAGCGATTTACCTTATTTTCCGGTCGTTTCCAGTCGTACCGACACGACCTGGAAGCTGCATTGAATCCTATTGGCGAGAAGAATATAGATAAAAAGCAAATTAACAATGAAACTTTTAAATATAAATTCGATTTTTTTCTCATAAATAACCTTATTTCTTATTTTTGTTATTTGTCTCTCGATTTTAAACAAATTATATCAAATGATTGACGCAATACAAGTATAAAATGAAAGTATCGATATATTTGATTTTCATCCTTAAAAGAAAAAAGTTAAAGTATTAAAGTTCCTTTCTTTTAATTGAAGAGAACTACTTTAATATTTGGATTTAAACATAAATAAAAAGAAACTATTTGCTATTTTCACTTCAAATATAATAATTAATCTTAGTATTCATTTATCTTTGAAATTTACAAGTGACTGTATTTTGTTACTATGACTGTCATGAGTACGCTTAATCAATCTCCTATGAAAAACAATTCATACTAGTTTTCTCTCTAAAATTATCGTATGGATTTCTCTCTGTAACTTACTCATTTTTATGATGCAACTAGTAAAGCCGAATTAAATGGAATAAAATATAATTTAACATCTGATACCTTATATGTTAACAAACGTATAGAATACCAATTTTTGTACGACATTATTTAATGTTTTACTAAACGAAGTTTTATGTCAATCATATCATATCCTGTCGATATCTTTTTTTCCGACAGTCAAACTTCATTGTTACTTAAAATTAAAGCCTTTTTATTTCTTCTACTTTGAAAACTATTTTTAAGGCAGTTCATTTGATCGAGTTAAAATGTTCTTTTTTGTTTGAACAGTGCTTTCAAATTCGTTTATAAATTATACTAGTACATAATTATCTCTAGGATCCCACTTTAAAATCTGTCGACTAGCGAACCCATCATTTGAAGAATAAATGTATTATGTCAATTAACAGTAAATTGTTTAATACTATATACTTTTCTGAAAAATTTTCTTAATCTCTGTATATAATCCGTAGAGTATAATGACTGGACGGTTTTTATTTAAAGTCATATAAACATTGAATAAACATTTGAAATCCTGCCGTCTAATTGTTTTAATTGAGAACTTAATTCTCTAGGAAAAAGCTACCTTATGTTGTTTTTCGCAAACAATATTTCATATTCATATGAAATTTTGAACATTAGAATCTCTCAAATATATAGCTACAAATAATTTTTAATAAATCCAAGGAAATGATATGGACTTGTTTACAAACTGACAAGTTAAAATCTTCGTTCATGATCAAAGATTCTGTAGGAAATTTGTTAAGTATCTAACATAGATTTCAATATTGAGATATTGAGATATTAGATGGATAGTTTTAGAAGAGAAAATTTCATAAAGCAACATAAATATTGCTACTATTGAAATTCAAATATAAATGATTTTATACAGAATTACAACAATCAATGACTGAAAAGTATGTGGAGCTGCACATCAACCTGAATACTATCGACAATTTGGTAATCCAAATTATAAGTGAGAAAAACAATTTTTTTGTTTGAATTTGGAATATTAAATGTTTTCTATTGATTAGTAACATGCCTAGTCTTATATCTCGTTCAAAAAAGCGTTCATTAATTGCAACGAAATTAAATCCGTTTCGAGATTTTACTGTTGTCAAATCGAATGATCCAACATCTCACTCGAGTAGTGTCATGGAAGAACTAACAACAACCGAGGATAGTACAGCTAATGCTAAAGTTAAATCTACGGTTGTCCTTCCTCCAAAAAAGAGTTCACCTAGTCGAGAAACGGAAGAAGATGATGAAGGAGAACATAGATCGAAACGACAACGACGACGATCGCGTGATACTGATGAGGATCGTCAACATAAAGAAAAACCTCACTTTACTGTAACTATTGATCCAGCCTCTAAACATACAAAACATTCAAGGAATAAAACTCATGAAACGTCAAAAGCAAATAAAGAGTAAAAATAATTTTTTTTTTATATAAATACTACTAGGATTTTTCTTTTTCCTATTGTCGGAATGATGAAGATAATGATACATTGGCACCTGTCACTGATACTCGACAAATTCTTGAAAGAAAGCGATGAAATCGACTATGATTTTCAAATTAGCTTTTGTTTTTTTTTCTTTTTGTATTATAATAGAAGGCTGTTCCGTGCTAATTCCGAATAAGATTTATATGTTCAGTTCATTTTGTCGTGTCATCAATACTGCCTTGCAATTTGAACTTCAGTAGAAAGAATAGAGCTGCAATTTTTGAGTCTTAAAAAGTGTATTAAGCCATATAATACATAAATGACGAATGTAGTCTGTTAGAAATAAATGTAAAATTCGTATGCTAATGATAAGTTTCTTCTTTCTTTAATTTATAACTATCTATTCAAATTTAATTCGACTTGTTGTACTAAATAACTTCTTCAATGAAAGATAGTGAGAATCTAGGTGTGCACTTGTTTGTTTCTGTAGCTAATAGCATACGGAATTTTTCTTTGTTCAGATTATATCTGATACTCTAACTGAGAGTTGAAACAATATCATGAACGTGAGAACACTGATAAATAGTGTATTATTGATCTTTGCAAATGAGACGTAGCGAAAATAAAATTGTTTGTCTACCTCTCATTTGTTCTTTTTCTAATCGAAGTCATTGGATTTTTCTGCTTTTTATCATATTTTTTAGTTTTCTATGTAAAAAGTCTAATGAACCTTGAATTATCGTATCTATGCTAACAAAAAGGCAGAAAAAGAGATAAAAGTATACTTATCACAAGAATTCTGTCAAATTTTGAAATAACCAAACGAGAAAGATATAATTATATATCTTCAAAAATGAATTCTTACGACCAAAGATTAATTATAGACTGTTTCTATGAGTATTGTTTCCTAGTATATGTGTTCCAAATATGAAACCTATCTTGCGCTGAAAACAAACTGACAATTTTTCTCAGTTTTGGGTCAACCTGCATGTACTTGCAAGTAAACAATGATGAATATATAAACGTGTCTATGAACCGAGATAAACTTGTTTCTATACGAGAATAACCGTATTGTCTCCAGTTCTGATTCGATCAGAAATATTTATGTGACATTATTATGGATACTATCTCGATGAAATATTACACATTAAGATTATTTTATTGTCAGACTTCTTCTTGTTAAAGTCGAATTTCATAAAAATCAGAGAGTAGTAACTTTGTGGCAGTAAAAATAAGCGTTTAATTGACCTGTCTTCGAATATTAATATGTCATCGCCAAAATTAGAAAAAAAGCCACACAAAACATATCTGTCTATGAAGTCGTCAACACTGATAAAGCTAATTATGTAGCATCTGAGAAACAGCCAACTCGATTGTGTAGGCTGATCATTTGATAAAATTTTATCACTGTGATCAATACAAGTAAAAATAAAACATACTTTTTCCTTAGAAGCCTATAAAAATATTTGCATTTATTTTCTGCATTCGTTTCAAACCATCCTATTAATAATAGTCGAATGTTAATCTATATCTTTCAAGTCTTATGTATAAACATAAATAATACTCTTGATAATAATAAAATATGATTAATGGAATCAAATGCTACGCTTATGTCAGGCACAACTGATACTTGCATTGATTGACTAAGTAACTGTCGTATGAATAGACTTTGGATTAGGTTAAAATAAAACCATACTATTATTATTATCGATCATCATTCATAGAGATCATTTCAATAATAACAACAAACAATGGAGAGACTTTCTTTCGCATTGTAGATTACTGAAGACATAAGACTTGAAATAAGAAAACAAGAGATTGCTTAATTTTTGTCTTCAATCTAATCACCATAATTACTCGAGACATCGATAAAATAACAGTTGATTGAATTTTTCTATGTGATATAGTTGTAAATAATTGTAACATTATTTTATTAACTATATTTATATACGTATATTAATATTGATGTTCTTGACTGTACCTGTGAATGTATTCTGTATTTGGTAGGTTTATAGTTTTACATCTTAAAACAAAAATAAATTAGAATATCTATGTGATATTCAGTATTCATGTTGTATTTCAGGACAAATTAGTGTAACTATCTATGGTACTTTCTGTATGATCAAACAATAATAAATAAAAGAAAATACGAGCATTTGTTCGATTTGATATAATCAATGGCAAGAGTACATCTATGAACAGATAAACATATGAAGTCATTATTGAATACAGAAATGATATACACATTCTCTGTTGTCTACATTATTTGTTTATATTATCAATGTAGAATATAGAGATTCATTGCAGTTAATTTATAGTCGACGAGTGAAAATTTTATCGACTACTTGTTTTATTCCTTTCCATAAATATCTTTTGTAGACGAAGAAAATGCCGATAAAGTTTTTCTTCTCCGTGTCTAAGTTTTTGTAGGTAATCATCATTCTCATTATATAATAAGCGTTGAAGCTTTTGCTACATTTTCGCTGGTCGACAGAGGAGGGAAGATGAATGGAAGGGGGAGAGAAAATGGAAAGGAGTGAATATTGTTGTTCGTCTGGAAACTAGTGATACCACTTTTGGATATCTATCCGTTTTAGTTTAGCCAACCAACGAAAGTATATTTATGCAATCAGCAGTAAGATAGAGAGAAAAAGAGAGAAAATATATCTATTTCTTATCAATAATCGTTTTTTTCTCTCGACCAGTACCGAAGTAGCTATATAACTACTTGTTATTTAACTAGACAAGTGCTTCGCATAAATCGAACTACGAGCGTTACATACTTATATCAAGTTGAGAAAAGGTATAGACGAAAAATCATCTGTAAACTTGATAGAATTCAGTAAAATATCTTTTACAAACTGTGTTTGTTTTCCGAAACAGCTCTTCGAAATAATAAATAAACAACAATGTCAATCGAAGGGTAAGATACATTTGAAACGAAATGGTATAATAAAATTTTTGTTTTCAGCATTGTCTATGATCCAAATGATCCTGAATTGAAAGATTCACTAACATATTTAGCACTATCACCTGAAGAACGTATTAAACTTCAAGCTCAACCATTCGACGGTAAAAAGCAATGTTGGGCACCCGATGCGAAAGATTCATTTATTGCTGCTGAAATTACCGGCACTAAAGGTGAAGAAGTAACAGTCAAAACAGCGAAAGGAGACGTATGTAAAATTACAAAAGAAAAGCATTTAGGAAAAATGACTTATGCTCTATTTATTATTATTTAGAATGTTACATTGAAAAAGGATGATATACAACAGATGAATCCACCTAAATATACATGTTGCGATGATATGGCTAATTTAACTTATTTAAATGATGCTTCTGTCCTACACAATTTACGTGATCGTTATCAAAGATGGCTCATCTATGTAAGTTTACTTATTTTTGTTAACATCTTTGTTTTGAATGTTTTCTTTTTTTTCCTAGACCTATTCAGGTTTATTTTGTGTTGCTATCAATCCATACAAACGTTTACCAATTTATACATTGAAAGTTGTACTGATGTATCGTGGTAAAAAACGTACTGAAGTAGCACCACATTTATATGCGATTTCTGATAATGCATATTCAAATATGCTTCGTGGTAAGTAGAAAATATAATCAACATTTTTATTTCTATTTTTAACGATAATATCAAATGAGAAATAGAGCAAATTGATGGTGATTTCTACATCTGATGTTCTAGAATCAGTATCAGACATATTTATTCACTGGTTCTTTTACAGAATACGTAGGAGCAAAGACAGTAAGATAATACATCACCTATCAACAACAATACCATGTCAACATTATAAGAAGATGAGTACTAGAAAGATAAATGAGATGTATGAAAAGAAGAACCGCAAGCTATAAAAAAAATTCCATCTACTAAAATAGTCTACTATGGTGCATCTGTTAATGCCTCCATATTTATAATCATCAGGTGCGATAAAAATTTATTAATGAGGAAGAATTATTTACTGTTGACACATAATTGATTGACAAGAACTAATTATCTTCAAGATAAGTGTTTCATAGAAAGTAATAAACTACAATAGAACGAGATTAAGAATATTCGTATCAAAAAATTTAATAAAAATTGTTTGGTTAAATTAAAAGAAATATTCAAAAGTCTCCTTTGTGAATGTTAATGAGAACAAATAAAAACTAGTTAAAAGAAAGTCTTGATCTTGATAGCATTGATTCTTCTTGTTTAGATCGTGAAAATCAATCAATGTTAATCACAGGTGAATCAGGTGCTGGAAAGACAGAAAATACCAAAAAAGTTATTCAATATTTCGCATTGGTTGCTGCTGCTAGTACTAAGAAAGAAGAAGGCAAGGTAATGTACTTGGAATTTACTTTTAACGTTGACCAATTCAAACAGAATATACAAGTTATTCTTTTGTAAATAAGATCGAATGCTAAAATTTAATACAATACTTCTTAAATTGTATTTGGACTCCTCTTTTTTAAGTGTTCCGTTCACATTTTTTTAAACTATATTTTGACCATATCGAACTAGTTTTATCATATGATTGAAAAATTATCTTTCGCAATGTCCATCGACATAATCATGACTGGGTCCTAATGCATTGCATATTACAATATAACTCTCATGCATATGTATCTTATAGTCTTGACTAGAAATACATATTTATCTCTCAACTAACTGATTTCTAAATGTACATATACATATTCATCTTATGTTTTCTACATCACAGAAATCGATGACTCTTGAAGATCAAATCGTGCAATCGAATCCTGTACTCGAAGCTTTTGGTAACGCTAAAACAACTCGTAACAATAATTCGTCTCGATTCGTAAGTTACCAACAAGCTTTTTAAATTCAATTATTGTATGTTTCATATCTATTTTGATGTGCATGTGTTTTCAATAATTTTAGTTTAAACTTTTTATATGAATGCATGTGAACATGATTTTAATATATATATATATATGTATATGATTGATTTTATTTTTCAGGGTAAATTTATTCGAATTCATTTTGGTAGTTCAGGCAAAATTGCTGGTGCCGATATTGAAGTATATTTACTTGAAAAAGCTCGCGTCATATTTCAAGTAAGACTGATTATCATCGAAAGTTTCATATGAAAAATGTTGTTTTTTTTTCATTTATTTTAGCAACCAGGTATTATTTTGATATGAAGTATTTTTTCTAAATAAATATATTCTACATTGTAGCTGAACGAAATTATCATATTTTCTATCAAATGTGTTCAAATGCTTTTCCTGACTATCATAGTAAGATCAACCGAGAAATTTTCAAGTATAAATCGAACATGATAATTTTTCAGAGGAATGTCTTATTTCTAATGATCCCGGAAAATATCATTATGTAGCTCAAGGCATGCTTACTATTGATAATGTTGATGATGCCGAAGAAATGAGAATTACAGATGAAGCTTTCGATGTTCTTGGTTTCAATAAGGTTTGTTTAGAATTTCATTGTAAGTAAAAGAGAAGAATTTTCTTTAAATATTAGGAAGAAAAACTTAGTATGTACAAATGTACAGCAGCCATCATGCATTTTGGTAATTCTCAATGGAAACAACGACCTCGTGAAGAACAAGCCGAAGCTGAAGGTACAGAAGATTGCGAGAAGGTTGCACATCTTCTCGGTATCGAAGCAGCCGAACTTATCAAAGGTTTACTCAAACCGCGTATCAAGGTAATACATTGTCTTTTTTTGTATTAATTTAATATTAAAGTTATATCTAGGTCGGTAATGAATATGTTAGCAAAGGTCAAAATAAAGATCAAGTTATAAACTCAATCGGTGCTCTCTCTAAATCGGTACGTTATTTATTGATTTTATTCACATCTAGTTTAGATAATTAATCAAATTCTTTCGTTTTCTCTCTCTCTCTCTAGATCTATTATCGTATGTTTTGTTGGCTAGTCGAGCGTGTTAATCTTACGCTCGATGTAAAAGCTAAACGCCAATATTTTATTGGTGTACTCGATATTGCTGGTTTTGAAATTTTCGATGTAAGTCACATCATAGATTTATTCATCGAACGTTTTATTTTCGTTCAATTTCTATTTTAGTACAACGGATTCGAACAATTATGTATTAACTATACAAATGAACGTCTTCAACAATTCTTCAATCATCATATGTTCGTTTTAGAACAAGAAGAATATAAGAAAGAAGGCATTCAATGGGAATTTATTGATTTTGGTATGGATTTACAAGCTTGTATTGATCTTATCGAGAAAGTAAGATTTTTATTTTCTTTTTTCAATAATTATGTTTGCAATTAATTGTAGCCTATGGGTATTTTATCCATTCTTGAAGAAGAATGTATTGTACCAAAAGCAACAGACAAAACATTTGTTGAAAAACTTTATAATAATCATTTGGGTAAACATCCACAGTTTGGTAAACCTAAACCAGCTAAAGGCAAAGCTGAAGCAAATTTTGAAATTCATCATTATGCTGGCTCTGTTCCATATACAGCGACAGGTTGGCTAGAAAAGAACAAAGATCCTATCAATACAACTGTGTATGTTAACAAAAGAAAACTAGATTATTAATTGTTTTTGTTTTGTTTTCATTTTCATTAACATAATACTTTCGTATTTTAGTGCTACTTTGTTTGCTAAATCGAAGAATTCTATGTTAAGTCATCTCTATGTTGATGTTGTCGAAGAAGAAGGCAATAGTGCTAAAACTGGTGTTAAAAAGAAAGGTGGCAGTATGCAAACTATTTCAGCTACTCATCGTGTAAGTTAAATTTAAACTGTTTCGAATGTTTTCGAAAATCATCAAACAATCTATTCTAAATTATATTATTACAATATGAGACATGTACGAATAAGATTTTCGAGTCGAAAAACAAACGATGTGCATTGAATCGTCAAAGTACTCTATCTAAATTATGAGTTTCGTTTCATGTTCAATAGTTAAATGTAATTTCAATGACTCGATTAAACTAAGAACAAATAGATTTGATCTGTTTGAGTATTTTACGAAATATTCACAAGAAATTATCTAAATCACTTAGTTTTATGATAGTTGATATCTGCTAGAAAGAGAAACAAACTGAATATTTGTTTCTGATTGAAATTATCAGAACATTCTAATGACCAGTTAGCCTATTTGTAAGTCTGATTTAGTTCGAAATTCTACTCGTTGAATTTTCATTGAATATCCAAAAATCAGTCAATGGAACATTTGATAAAATAAGTAGTCACCTCGTCGACAAGGAAGAAATAACAACTAAGCATTTCAAAAATGAATAGACAAAATTTTTTAATATTCTTTTTTTTCCATTTTAATTAGGAACAATTGAACAAATTGATGGCTAACTTGAAACAAACTCATCCTCATTTCGTTCGTTGTATTATTCCGAATGAAATCAAAACTGGAGGAGTACTTGATTCACATTTGGTTCTTCATCAACTTCATTGTAACGGTGTACTTGAAGGTATTCGTATTTGCCGTAAGGGCTTTCCAAATCGTATGATTTATTCTGAATTCAAACAACGTTATTCTATTTTGGCTCCCAATGCTATACCAAAAGGATTTGTTGATGCTAAGAAAGCAACGGAAAGCATTCTTAAAGAAATTCAATTATCTGATGAATTATATCGATGTGGTATCACTAAGGTATTCTTTAAGGCTGGTGTCCTAGGTCAACTTGAAGATATGCGTGATGCTGCATTATCAAAGATTATTGCAACATTACAAGGCCAAATTCGTGGTTATATTATGCGAAAAGAATATAAGAAAATGTTAGAACAACGTTTAGCATTATCAATTTTACAACGTAATGTTCGTAAATACTTATCGTTACGTAATTGGCCATGGTGGAAATTATATACTAAAGTTAAACCTTTATTATCTATTGCAAGACAAGAAGAAGATATGAAAAAACTTGAGGATGAATACAAAGCACTTAAAGAAGCTTTTGACAAAGAAGAAAAATTACGAAAAGACACCGAAGAAAACAATGCTAAATTAGTTAAAGGTACATTGGAAATTAAACTTGATGTTTGGTTTTTTCTACTTTGATCATTTGACAATATTTTATTCGTTTGCTTTTGCTATTTAGACAAAAATGATATGTATCTACAATTGGAAGCTGAACGAGCAAATACATGTAGCGCTGAAGAACGTCTTACACGATTGGTAACACAAAAAGCTGATCTTGAACAACAAGTTAAAGATATGGAAGATCGTATTAATGAAGAAGAAGAAGTCTCATCTGAATTAAATAATAAAAAGAAAAAACTTGAACATGATATTGATGGTTTGAAAAAAGACATTGATGACATGCGTTTAAATTTACAAAAATCTGAAAATGAATGTAAAACGCGCGACAGTCGAATTCATACATTACAAGATGAAATGGCACAACAAGATGAAACAATTGCTAAATTAACACGTGAACGTAAACGACTTGAAGAACAAAATTCTAAAACAGGCGAACAATTACAAGCTGAAGAGGATAAAGTAAATCATTTAAATAAAGTGAAATCAAAACTTGAACAAACATTGGATGAATTAGAAGATAGTTTAGAACGTGAAAAGAAAGGTCGTGCTGATTTAGATAAAGCAAAACGCAAGTTAGAAACAGATCTTAAATCATTACAAGGTACATTTGAAGATGTGGAAAAATCAAAACGTGAATTAGAAGAAAATCTTAAACGTAAAGATCAAGAAATTCAACAAATGAGTGGACGTCTTGAAGATGAACAAGGACAAGCAACAGGTCTTGGTAAAAAAATCAAAGAGTTACAAGCACGTGTTGAAGAATTAGAAGAAGAACTTGAAAGTGAACGACAATCTCGAACGAAAACAGAAAAACAACGAGCTGATTTAGCAAGAGAAATCGATGAAATGAATGATCGACTAGAAGAAGCCGGTGGTGCTACAACAACACAAGTTGAAATGAATAAGAAACGTGAAGGTGAATTAGCTAAACTTCGTCGTGATTTAGAAGAAGCTAATCTTCAACATGAAGCAACAGCTGCACAATTAAGAAAGAAACATCAAGATGCTGTTAATGGTAAATATTCGTTTGCTTTTCCGTTCTTTAAATTAAATTGATATGTTTTTTTATTATTTATCATTAGAAATGGGTGAACAAATCGATCAATTACAAAAATTAAAAAATAAATTAGAAAAAGATAAGCAAAATGTTAAATCTGAACTTGAGGATTTACGTGCACAACTTGATCATGCACAAAAAGGCAAAGCGTCAGCTGAGAAACTATCGAAACAACTTGAACAACAATTAAGTGACTTGCAAGTTAAACTCGATGATAGCTTTAAACAGATCAATGATGTTACTAGTCAAAAAACAAAATTATTTGGCGAAAATTCAGATTTAGTCAAACAACTTGAAGATCTTGAACATCAAGTTAGTTTATTACAAAAAGTAAAAGTTTCATTACAACAACAAGCTGATGAAGCTAAACGTGCTTTAGAAGAAGAATTACGTGGTAAAGGTTCAATTAGTAAGTATTTATTTTAACTTTACTTATGCTTTTAAATTTTATTATTGAATCTAATTTATTTTAGCTTCCCAATTACGTAATTTATCTGCTGATCTTGATCAAGCACGTGAACAACTAGAAGAAGAACAAGAAGGAAAAGCAGATCTTCAACGACAAGTTTCAAAACTTGGTTCAGAAGTTCAACAATGGAGATCACGTTATGAATCTGAAGGTAAGTTTTATCACACAGAAAAAACACAATCTTTCATGTAGATGAATGTTTAAATTGAACCAAAACATATCAAATATTTCATACTGTATTTCATTAAAGAAAAAAGAGAAATCAATTGTGTAGCTTAAACTAAGAAAAAGAAAAGATCGCTTTGATTCTTATGACAAACTTCCAGTGTAGAGTTCTTCTTGTCTGATTGTTTGATCTGTTTCTTACAACTATAACGAAATATAACTACAAGAAGCAAGCTGCAATGAAGCGAGCCTTGTTTCGCTAAATTCCTAAAATTCACCATATACCCTGATTAATCACATCCTACAGGTTATGAGGGATGTTGGATATCAGCACTTAATCATTATGTTAATCAATAGATGATTTGTCAAGGATTATTTTAGAATTTCTGTTACTAAAATTTTACATATAAAGTCTTGTAGAAATAGAACTATTTAAATAGATATTAATTTTGCTTGTTTTTCAAGGCATGGCTCGTTCTGAAGAACTCGAAGAAGCTAAACGTAAACTAGCTGCTAAATTAACTGAAGCTGAAGAACAAGTTGAAGCAGCATTATCTAAATGTAATGCTTTAGAGAAAGTTAAAGCTCGTTTACAAGGTGAAGTCGAAGATCTTATGGTTGATGTTGAACGTGCTAATGCTAGTAAGTATATTTAATTATTTTCAACAGAACAAAACAAAGAAAACAAAAATCTTTTTGTGTCTATTAAGATGCTTCTGCTATGGATAAGAAACAGAAACAATTTGACAAATTAATTAATGAATGGAAACAAAAATGCGAAGATATAACAGTTGAACTTGAAGCATCACAAAAAGAAGCTCGTCATTATTCAACAGAATTATTTCAACTTAAAACGCAATATGAAGAATCACATGAACAAATCGAAGCACTTCGTAAGGAAAATAAAAATTTGGCTGAAGAAATCAAGGTAGAACATAAAATTGTCGTTTTTTTTTATATAATTTAATATAATCGAAATTCTTTTTTTTCTGTTTTGTCTACTTAGGATCTTATCGATCAATTGGGTGAAGGTGGAAAGAGTATTCATGAATTGGATAAAGCTCGTAAACGTGCTGAAATGGAAAAAGAAGAATTACAAAGTGCATTGGAAGAAGCTGAGTCTGCACTTGAACAAGAAGAAGCTAAAGTTATTCGTGTTCAAATGGAGTTAAGTACAGTACGCCAAGAAATTGATCGTCGTATACATGAAAAAGAAGAAGAATTCGAAACTACTCGTCGTAATCATGCTCGTGCCATGGAATCTATGCAAGCAAGTCTTGAAGCAGAATCTCGTGCTAAAGTTGAAGCACTTAAACAGGTAAAAAACACATTAATTTTACTTTATAAATCTTTGCTTTTTTGTCTAGAAAAAGAAACTTGAATCGGACATCAATGAACTTGAAGTTGCACTTGATCATGCCAATCGTAGTAACGTAGATTTACAAAAAACTCTTAAAAAACTACAGCAAACAATTACTGAATTACAACAACAAATTGAAGATGAACAACGACAACGTGATGAAGCTCGCGAAGCCGCTGCTGCTGCTGAACGTCGTGTTAATCTTATGCTTGGGGAACTCGAAGAATTACGTACATCTCTTGAACAAGCTGAACGTGCACGCCGAGCAGCGGAAACTGAATTAAATGATGCAGCTGATCGTATTGGTGAATTAAGCACACAAAATGCTAACTTATCATCACAAAAACGACAATTGGAATCAAATGTTGCTGCTATGCAAGCTGATTTAGATGAAGCTGTTGCTGAACTGAAAAATAGTGAAGAACGTGCTAAGAAAGCAGGTTAGTTTTTTCAATAAAAATATAGTGAATTTATGGAGAGAAAAAAAAACGGTATACATATTTTCATTATTTAGCTACGGATGCTGCCCGTCTTGCTGAAGAACTACGACAAGAACAAGAACATGCAATACAAGTTGAACGACTTCGTAAGGGTCTCGAACAACAAATTAAAGATCTTCAAACACGCCTTGATGAAGCGGAAGCTAATGCTCTCAAAGGTGGAAAACGTATTATTGCTAAACTTGAACAACGTGTATGTAGATAGTAGAAGAAATGCTAAAAAGAATAGAACAAGAAAGATTCTTTTAATAATTTAGATTCATGAATTGGAAAGTGAAAATGAATTAGAACAACATCGTCATCAAGAAACATTGAAAGAATTACGTAAGAATGATCGACGACTAAAAGAATTAGTATTTCAAGTTGAAGAAGATCGTAAAAATCAATTACGCTTACAAGATCTTACAGAAAAATTACAAAACAAAATTAAAGTTTACAAACGACAAGTTGAAGAAGCAGGTTTGTATAAAAGCATTTTCTAAATTTTAAAATCAATTGTTATTCTTATTATTATTAATACAGAGGAAATTGCCGCACTCAATCTTGCCAAATTTCGTAAAGTTCAAACAGAACTCGGTATGAACTTGAAACATTTTTATGCTTTGTTTTCCTACATTAAATTAAATTATTGATTATAGAGGATTCAGCTGAACGTGCCGATCTCGCTGAAAATCAATTAGGCAAATTTCGTGCTAAAAGTCGCTCATCTGTTAGTGTAAGCCGAGTTTCACCAGGCGTAAGTATACGTTGTTTTGTGTTTACATATTAATTTGATTTTAAATGCGTGATTCTTTCAGCGTGAAATTCGTGAATCAACAGTTATCCGAGCTACATCAATGGTTCGTGGTGGTTCAGTTCGTCCCCGCTAAATGTTTTATGTTTTATATAGACATTATTCATGTGTGACGTTTTTCTTTGTATCGTGTCTTTATTTTTTATCTAAAATCTAGCTGTGTATTTTGTTTATCTTTGCTATTATTTTTCAATTAATGTGTAGATTATTGACCATATCGCAACATGTCTTTTCTATACAGTAAAATATTTAGAAATAAAAACATCAATAAAGACAAATTAGAGAATCAAAACTATTAAACTTGTAATCAAATAAAGATTGTTTTTTCATGTTCATTTTTTGTCATCAAATAGTGTCTTCCAGTTTTTGATTCTATTTGGAAATATGATCTTAATGAATATTATTAATTAAAACATTAACGGATGCCATTTAAATGAGACCAATTTTCATATAACATACTAATAGATCAATTTGAATTAGTTTCGTTTTTTTTCTGTTATATGAAAAATGACTTTTTTGTGATCATTTATTTATTAGTTATATATTTAAATGCAACTCTGCTACATAGAACTTCATTGGCACGGTTGCATATTATGATGTTAAACTGAATGAATAGCTTTCAAAGTATGTTATAGTGATTCAATGTTTGTTTCTACTACTTTTATTCGTTCACATGAAGTTTTAGCTATGACAAGAGAAGAACAAGAAAATGTTCATCGATATATTCTTTCATCTTTAAGAGGATTGAACGCAAACTTCAGGTGTACATACTCAACCAAACAAGTACTCAATAGGAGAGAGACTGATAAATTGTTTCTCAATTCTGACAGTATTGCAGTTTTTTTTGTGTTGATATTAATTTAGTGTAGAGATTTGATAAAATTACAAAGATGTATCTCATTCTATCTTTCGATAAATTTTTCATGACACGTCGACATTACCGTAGAGGGATGGTCAAAATTTTGTTCATTTTATAGAGAATGACAAATATAGCTCGAACTATCAAAAAAGATGAAAGTATTAAGAAATAGTCCTGTGTGAAGCTATCGGATGTTGCTTCAAAATTGATTAAAAATCAACAACTAAGCTAATTGGAGGGTAGGAAAAAAGTAAATTTGCAGTTTAGAATGCTCTCTTTGCTGTGGTGGCAATCGAGTAAGTTCATGCTTGTTTGTAGTTAACTTTTACATATGCAAAATTTTATTTTGAATTGGGCATGATATATATACATATATCTTTAATACGAATAGTGAAAATGAAAAAGCCGGTCACCCTTCATTTATTCACGAAAACATGAATGGTTTGTGCAATATTTCTTCATACAGCATGTTTATCTGTTATACGTCGTTTTTTAACAGAATGATTACATCTAACTATCTGACTGAATTTATAATTCATCTGAACTCATGTTTATTCATACCTATACATGAGATTTTACCTGCGAAACATCAAGCGATAGACATTGGTAGTTTGAATTTCTACTATAATGAAAAAGTCCAACAGTTTCTCTGTATAATTCGTATCTTTTCATTGACCATAGGTAACAGTCAAGCATATCTTCATGAAGGAAATAAATGAATTTCTTTTCAAATTTAGTACAATTTAGTTCAGTAGCAAATGAATAAATAGATAATTATTATTTTTTAACGGATAGAATAGGTAGCTAGTGTTTTCTCCAACTATAAAAAAAAAAGAAAGTCATACACAACACTATTGCCAATTAATTTTCATGAATCAGTACCGTATTATCATGCAACTTTTATTTTTATTTATTTTTTGTGTTAAAAATGCAACGCTATTTATACCAATTGAAAACGACATATTTTTTTACGTCTCTCATTGTTAACAGACTATCGCATTATACAAAAAAGAAATATCTACAGAATGTGTTACAAACGAAAGAAAACAGAACATTTCTTTTTTCGTTTGACAAATAATGCCTATCAATGATAAAAAAAAA
>OENM01000026.1:43907-246821 GCA_900239745.1 Rotaria magnacalcarata
TTTTTAAGAGTCATAAACTGACTTTTAGTAGCGTGCTCTAACGTGTGCGATAAATATATATGTATCTTTCAGATTAGTTGTACAAGAGCTTGAATATTAGTTAAGGTTTTTCCAATACATATTATTAAATTCTTCTCCGACTACAAGATAATATGAAACTAGATAGATCGTTGTGACATAGACTATGTAGTTTGATCTTACCTTTACTTCTTGTCATTCATAGAAATATTCTAATCATTATTAAAATCATTGTGTGAAATTGTTTAGAGAAAAATTTTAGCTCATGTTGGAAATTATGCATGCCTATTCTAAAATTCTATAGGCTATCCTAGATATATACAAGCATAATAAGAGAATGTCTTCAATCAAATTATATATCTTTGAGTAATTCGATGAAATAACAGATTTAGTGCTTCATGTAGAATAAGTAAAATTTACATTTTTGTATTTTCAAAATGTATTCAGCCTTATTGGCAATAATTTATTATTATACTCAACAACGTATATATCATTCATGTTACTATTTTGTTTTAGGTATGTAACCAGTGCATAACTAGATGTAACGGATATTTTCTTACTTGTCTATTTTTCCATGATACAATTATAATTAGAAATGTCGTTTATAATTTACATGGATTATATAAAAAAATGATTCATCCATAAGTCGAAAGTAATAAAAAAAAAACAGAGGTGAATCATAACGTTGGAAAAAAAGTACAACATCATATTTTAAACAGTATGCTAATCATGTCTAACGCATATTTTATACTATCATACGGTACTGTCATCATATATTTTTCGTCATTAACAGCGAACATGGTGTTAACGAAAACATCCTAGAAATGAATAACTATTTGCAGAATCGAGATTGTTAAGTTGTTCATAAAAAATAAAAATATTAAATTATTTTGAATTTTTTTTAGATGGATTTTTGATGATTTTTTGATTGTGCTGAGTTACTGTGAAACAATTACATCATATTAATTTCGTCAATAGAAAGAACGTGCATAAAATCTTTAGCCTCTACTTAAAAAAAAAGGAAAAAAGGAGAAGACCTTTTATAATCGTAAGCAAGAACATAATAAATCCAGTATTTCTCTTATTTACCTATCGATCACATTGAAAATTTAAAAAGAAAAAATGTCTCAATATCCATGTACAATAACTGGATGTCCACGTATATCAAGAGCATTATGTCACTGTTGTCAAAATAATTATTGTATTGAACATTTAAGAGATCATAATGATACATATTTATCTCAACTATATGAATTAACAAATCAAATAAATAAATTATCAGAATACTTTCGTGGTCAACATCGCCTGCAACTTGATCAATGGCGACAAGAATCACATCAAGCAATTGATTCATATTATGAAAAAAAATGTCAAGAATTAGATAAGAAAAGTATTCAAAATGAAACAGTAAATCAAGATCGTCAAGTTCTTGAATGGATCAAATTGAAAATCACTCAACTTATTCGTGAACAAAATACAACTCAACAACAAATTGATTCATTAAAAGCTGCAACAAATGCTGTACAACGCGAAATTGAACAAATACCTAAAGAAAAATTTCAACTAAATATTCCATCATTAGTTTTTGATGATAATTTCATTTTAATAGGAAACAAACAATCTAATTTTAATTTACATTCTATAGTAAAATCATTATATTTAACCAAAGATATTTCTACGGATAGTTCGATTGTCATGGCAGCTAACGCAAAATATTTCTTGATTAGTCAGCAATCATATTTATATTTATATGATAAAAAATTATATCTCATTAAAGAAATTCCCTGGGAACATGGCTGTATATGGGATATGTGTATGTCAAACACTCTTTCAAAATTTGTTCTTACTGCAAAAAACGGAATCATTACATTAGATGAGCAAACAATGATAGTTGAAGAAATCAAAAGTTTATCAGTAAATGATCGATCTTGGTATTGTTGTGCATGTTCAAATAAAAGTTTATTTTTAGCTACACAACATTTGAATACAACAATATATGAATATTCTATAATGGGAAATAATTTTTCATTCAGACGAAAACAACTATGTTGTTCAAATGACGAATATATTGAACATATGAAATGTACAAATGATTGTTTAGCGTTGATTATTTTGAATGATATAAAGAATGAAAGACGTTTAGATATGTGTTCGACATTGACATTTGATCAACTTTGGACTATTTCACTTAATATACATGAGAAAACTAATATTGTATCGTGTTGTTCATTGAATGAAAATGGTTGGTTGATAGTTGATGTTGCTGAAACACGTCTTATTCACGTTACCAATCAAGGATATATTAAAAACACCATCACATATACACCATCACCTCACTACGCTGTTCAATTTGATAACGATACTCTTGCTATTTTAACTGAACAAGGTATTAATTTACACAGAATTGACAGCGATGGAGAATTTCGTCTATGAAGATTTTTATTTGTCTTTCTTTTTTTTTCTTATAAAATGTTTTATTTTATTGATGGCCAATAAATCGCATAATTCACAACAAAAAGAAAAGGATAGATTTTTTAAAACTTGACTATCCCATTGAATTTTATCTTCTGATGACACACATATTAAACAGTAGAACTTGATTATATTTCAAGTTGAAAAAAAAAGTGTTCATTTAAATCATCATATTTATCATATGTCCTAGATATCTTTAGATTATTTCGATTTCATTTTGTATGATGACTCAAATTCGATGAAAATCAAAAAGATACTTTAACTTACATAGATCTTACTTATAGCGACATCATAAGACATGCGACAATTCTGCGTGCATTTTTTATATGTATATAAATCAAATTTAATCTGATTGGTACTAAACTTAGTTTGATTAGTTGATCAATTCACAATCGCTAGTTTTTATGTTTATTGAAATATCTATCTATTGTAAACATGAATATTTTATATCGACTCGTATCACATTGGTAATTTTCTTAGGTTTTTTACAATTGCTAATATGAAATTTTGTGTTTTTTCTAGTCCACGACTTTATCAATCAAATCAAAGATATGTTCATTATTTATCTCAAGCAAATCCAGTTCGTCAATCGAAAGATTTAGTTACGTGTATTTTAAATAATACAATTCATCATGATGAACAAATACTTGTGTGTAATAAACCACCTGGTGTTATGGTGCTTGGTAAAAATAATATTCGTTGTGTTGATTCATTTATTTAAATCTCATATTTAGATGAAACATGGGATCGAAAAACTGAAATACCAAATCCAGAACAAGATGATGAAGGAACAGAAATAAAATATAATTTATCAAATACGAATCCATGTACTATTCAATATCATATGCCACAATTTCGATCAGCTCTTAAATGGAGTCATTTTTTTCCTTGTCTGAGAACACCAAAGTAAAGTGAACATTGATTTTGTTTTTCTATCAATTAATTGTCTATCTACACCTTAGTGAACCGAGTGGTTTACTCGTATACACACAAAATTCTCAATTACATGATGATATAAAAAGTACAGCAATGCGTTCATTTCGGAAATTAAAAGAACCGTATTTAACATTTTAGTATGTAATCAAATATCTATTCAAAAAAATTTCTTCTTATTCATATAATTATAATAAATAGATTCTATTTTAGTGGTATAACTACAGCTATTCCACGTAAACTTGAAGATTCACAACATGTGATGATTGAAAGACATATTTACAATGGACAATATTTGGTATAGAATTTTTAGAAAACGACATTAAAAAAAGAACTCAAATTTTCATCTTAATTTTAGTCCTACGAAGTGTTCGCAGCGACGTCTAATGCACTAAAAGAAGGTCGTGTTTATACAGGTACTATTAAACATCGAACATTATCTACAAATGATGAATTAAAAGTCGCTTTAGTTGAATTTAAAACGACAACATGTAAGAATTTTAAAAAACATTGATTTGGATTTTATCCTGATATAATCATTTTCTATAGGTACATGGGATTTTGTTGAAATCTACTGTTTACGTCAATGTGCTCCTTTACTTGGTGATAATAAATATTGGAATCGAGTAAAATTTGTTGCCGGTGTTCCTATGTATGTCAATCCAATTAAACATGAAATTTATCCAACTAAACAAGTTGAAAAAAATTTTGCTTTCATTTCTGTCAGAAATGAAAAAAAATTATTTTATATTTTAGCAATTAAATAAACATGTTCGTCTTGCACTTGATGTCTATGGTCAACAGATTACATGTCCACTTCACTTACATCTAACAGATTTTAGTTTACCCAAAAAATTTCGTCGACAACGTGCAGTTGTTCATTATCATGCACAACCATTTCCTTATTTTCATGAAACACTTGAACGACTAAAGCTAAAGTTTCCTGACGATTTAGATATGAATAAACCATTCGAACAGCAAATTGATGAAGAATTTGAAGATGCTATTAATCGATAAAGAAAAACTAAATTGTTAAAAAGATTTTGTTTTCGTTTTGTTTTTCAGATGTTAAAATAAATCGATCTATTACCAATGGGTCAAGGAATGAGTGAAGTAATAAGAATTAAGATATGAAAAGTTTAAATAGATTTTGAAAATTCTTAGGCAGCACCTGGTGTCTATGTTACAAGTGCACTTGTAGCTCGGCAAGGCAAAGTACTTGATGAATTTGGTATTACTCATGTTATTTCAATTCAAGCAAAACCGATTAATCCATTTAAGGTAAATCAAAACAAAAGCAGTGGAAGTGCTACTTTTAATTTCGAATACTTTGTTTTTCAAGCATCGTGAATATCTTCTAATTCAAGCTAAAGATCATATATCACAAGATCTATTACAATTTACAGCACAATGCAATGATTTTATTCATCATGCACGACTTAATCAAGGCAAAGTGCTCATTCATTGGTAAATATCGGAGATGTCCGCAGGGTGACTTTTTGCATCCTGTCCTACCCTGTTCGGTCTCCCGGAGCAGGGCGGGACAAGGTACACTGGCTACAATAAGCACAGTATTGATCTTAATTTTGAATAAATTTTAAAAATCTAAATGTTTCCTTAATGAATTAGAGCATTGTTTTATTTGAGCACACTTTATAATGATATCAACTCATCGTTTTACCTATAAAACGTATGAGTTGTAACAAATAACAAAATAATTAAATCATACAATAAATAAAATACAAATACATAATTTTTTCTGGAGAGGTTCATTTGAGAAAAAAGCACAAAATTTCATTTATATATAAATAAAATTTTGTTGATCCTACTAACAGAATATTTTCCAGACTATTTGGTTGAAGACTTATCGTTCTTTTATTTAAGAACCAAGAAACACTGAAAACTCCTCGTTCTACGTTTGCTGTGATTGGAATCTATAGGATCGATCATGGGTAATTTGAAAGGAGTGAACATTGTTGGTGATACATTTTCCAAAATGTTAAAAGGTTCTATTACTTGTTTGATCTTATCGAAGCCATTCAAGAAATAACAATGAAGTTCCTCGTCTTTTCCTATGTTATAATTAAATTTTTCATTTTTACTGCTAAGATCAATTTCTTCGTTTAAGTTCTCAGATTCAAAAGGTCAATGAATACCGTCCTCTACAGCCTATTTGTAAAATTAATAACTATAAAACACTTGAAAAAACTCTGCCTGCAGATTGGAAAATTGAGACGACATTTTTCAGGGTATCAGGACTGCATCTTTCCCTGACCAACATTTTTCCATTGATACCCTGTCCTGTCCTGCTGAAGAACAGGGCATCTCTGGTATACATTCAGATAAAAATAAAATAGAAAGTTCAAATAATATTCTTTTTAGTGTGGAAGGAAAAAGTCGAAGTCCATCAATTGCTTGTATTTACTTAATGACTATCACAGGAATATCATGGTCAGATGTGATAAATAGTCTTCGTGGCGTACGAACACTCGTCGATCCTAATTTTGCATTTCAAAGACAACTGAAACATTTTTATGATCAACATATGGTGAACGTAAATAACACTTGTTTTTCTTATCGAATTAAAAATGAATTGGCATATATTGTATAGGAACGTGAACGATTATTTTCAAAATTCGGTTTATTCAATATGATTGATAATGATATTTCGTTTGTTATGAAAAATTTAGCGCTGTACAATGAAGAACAACGACGCCGATTAACAGGAGATTTTAGTGATATAGACAAAATATATTTACCAACCAAAAATAATTCTACGACTTTGCCTTTGGATAACACTACTAAAACAGAGAAAGTTCAGGAAACTAATTCTGATCTTAATCAATTTTTTCCAAATATAGATTTACGTCCCATGACACCCGAGTCTCAGAATCTTCTCGATGAAATGTTTTCTGCTTAATTTAACATTTACTTTTGTTTTTTCACTATTTATAAACTCTATTTTCAACGGAACCTATAAATATACATATGATGTACAGACCAAGAGTATGAGTAATTTAAAATTGTTTTCTATGAATTTTATTATATGGAGAATAAAATACAATTGTCAATTAAATTCTATTTTTTATGCCTCTAAACATTTTGTAAAATTTACGATTTAACTAATTTAAATATGGATTAATACGAAGCATTTATTTATTTAAATCGCTTTGAACTCTAGAATGAAATGAAAATTAACTTTATAAAAAGATCTGATTCAAATATTGCTACATTGATCTGACACATACTTGAACTAGAAATTATGAATGTCACAATCGTTACTGAGATATTTGTTTTTGGAATATGTACACATTCATTACATAAAAGTAGTGTATCTATGAAGGAGAAATAATTGCTGAAGGACATAAGGTCAATGTTAATCAGAAAAACAGAACTTTAGAGAAAACACCAGGCTTAACTTTGGTTGAAAGTAAAAGTATTAGAATTTTAGGAACATCTGTTTATTTTAGATAGAATAATTTTTCGAACTATTAATGCCTTAAATAGAATACAAAAGATATATATATATATACTATAGTAGTGAAGATGCATAAAAAAATCACTTGTCAAATGAAAGGAGCTTTTCAATAGTTTTTCTCTTAATCAAAGTTCAACGAATCTCATTTTTGCTGTAGTATTGAGCAAAAATCAAGGGGGGAAAGCGGAGCTTTCATACTTCACACACTTCCATGTACTTCACTCGTACTCTCTTGTACTTCCATGTACTCCCATCGTACTTCGAAGTAGGGGAATCGCGCGTTTTTTTCCCCATTGACAAAAAATACAGCACATGTTTGTGGTCAATTGAACAAGCTCACACTTCATTTAGACAGTCAATCTGTATCTGTACCGTTGACATAAGATCAAACGATACTGGATGAAACCAATCGTGTGATTTAGTTATTTCCATGGAAAATAGTGTTGAGTACATACTAAATTGTTCGAGGTATTTATATAAAAAATATTGTACTGAAACTAAATATTGATAATATAATTATTTGAAATCTTCAAAAATATCAAAGTTGGCGATGAATAAATTCGGGCTAATATGTGTATCGATTTTATTTACAAAACTTTTTTTTTTAAATTGTTAATTTTTCATAACGAAGACGATTTTATATGAGAACTTTCTGTTATGATCGATGTTCTTTTTCATTTTATTAAACGACAAAAAAAAGAGTTGTTTGTTTCATGATATCTCTTGTATTTGTCTCGCCATGCTACACAGTATTTATACATATTGACAGCATAATTCATATGCTTCTGAAATTTTTTCAAGCAAATATTAGCGAACGAAAATTGTCAATGAAGTCTTGTAAAGTAAAATGAATTCAGATTTCCTTTGAAGAGAACTTTGTCCAAGTAAGTTTCCATCACAACTAATGAAATTTTACATCGACAAGAAAACATCAAGAAACAAATTCGGTTGTTTAAATACTCGATAAAAAGCAACAGAAACATATTTCAAATAAAATAATTTAATATGATCACAAAACGTTTGTCAAACAAAGAGAAAAACCAAATGTTAAAAATAAAAACAAAACAATGATGAGTTTTATTTTGAAAGTATATAAAATAAAAGTTGATCACTATCCGTGAGAATAGAACACGTTGATCGCTGACAAAAAGTTACTCGTTTAATTTCATTAATATCTTCAAAATTACGTTTGAAAATAATTTCACCCTCGTAACCAAATGAACATAACTGATTACCATTTGCTAAAATAAATCCATTACGATTATCAAAAATAAGTCTCATCGGTTTCGATAATTGATCAAGTGTTATCGAGCATATTGTTACAAGTAAATCAGTAAAATTACGTAGTTCAATACGGTAACTCGCTATCTTTTTTTTATCACGCAATAATAAAGCTAATTGATTATCAGACGTACATAAATGTTCAACATGATCATTTGTTATAATCAATTGATTTGAACAATGTATTATATTACGTTTCGATTTATTAATTGTCCATTGATCCAGACGATGTTTACTTGACATGAAAAGATATAAATAAGATAATTTTGAATCACATATTAATTGAGTATAATATGTTTGATTATTAACAGCAATCATTTTTAACCATGAATATGAATGTTTATCGGAATGATATTCAAGAGAATAAACACTGCCATTTGTTGATAGAACAAAAAATGAATCATCATTTAGTGTTGACGAACAATTATCATAGCAAATATCAATAATATCAGCATGATCCCATTTAAATTGATCGATCAGAGTGCCATTGTTTGAAAAAATATTCAATTGTTTAGCCTTATTTGAAAAAAAAATAATTTGATTTCTTGAACTAACTAAAACACTTGGCAGAAAGATTTTTTCTCGACGATTGTTTGAATTCGATGGCGATAAAGAAGACGATACTATTAATGATGATTTTGAAGCATCAAAACAAGTATTTGGTGGATCATGAATTAATGATAGATCAAAATTTATTGAATGTTCAAATAAATGGAATAATTTTAATTTCGATGATGATAATGAAATTAATTCAAAATTAATAAGATTTAATTCAACATGGGCAGTTTCATATTCTTTAATAAAGTTTTGAATCTGTCGATTATATTTATCGATTTTCATACGTATGTTTGAGTCATCATTTGCTTCAGATGATAATTGTTCTATGTGAGATATTTAGAAACAGGGGAATTTTTCTTTTTCTATATTTTCTTTTAAAAATATTTACCGATATGTTCTGTTAGTTCTTGTAATTCAATTTGTTTTTCTGTTGACCATTCTTCGATTTCGAACGATATTTGCTCGAATGAATTTTGTAGTGTACGACGGGCATGTGAAACTAAATCATTTAATCGTTGAGTCATTGTCATTTCCCAATTATCAATTTGATCCATCACTGACATATATTGATTATTGACACTTATTTGTGGATGATTCGACTGTTTATCATCATGATTTAATGATGATAATAATAATAATTTATTCATATCATTAGTCAATTGACAAAGTTGAGCGTCGATCGGTTGTTGATGTCGTGTCAAGCATTTCAAACATAGATGATTATCACAATGCATACATTTGGCGACCGTTCCTTGATTGCAACCATCTTCTTTACACGTAACATTAGACATCGTTCAAATTTACTTCTGATATTTCTTTTTTGTTTAAATATTTCTTTTGTATACATACACATCTATTAACATGACGCACTAAACTCTGTCATCGTGCATATTTGATAAACAAAGAACCGTAACTAGTGAAAAGGATAGAAATTGACTATTTGACTAGTACATAGAAAAAAGAAATAAAAACGCGTGATAATTCATTATTTTAACAAGAAAGATTGATATGGATAAGTTTTTTTTTCACCACAGTTCATGAATATCTTATTTCTTATTAACATCAACGGAACGATTAATTACGAAACACTGACAATCTATAGAATAATAGATTTCAATTCCAAATAATCTCTAATAATTCAAGTACCGTGATTGTGTGACACCTAACGAAAAAAAGACACTTGTTCCATGTTTTCACCATTCGTACTATAGAAATCTAGTTGATTTGTACTAAATATGACTGTTGAAAATCTACATATATATATTCATCGTTCTTCTCTCATTTTTAAAATTCTGCTAGATGAAGTTTTAACTGAACTTAACTTTGATCAAATAAAAATATTTTAAAAACTGATGTGAAATCAAACTGTGATTAATTATTTTTTCTTTTAGATGGGAACAACAAAAATAGACGCTGATCATGCATATTCACCATCTAAATGGTCACATCGATTTAATGATAGTGAAAAGGTTATTGAGTCTCATGTGCAGGCATTGACAAAAGGTACAAAATCTGCAAGAACTACTTTACCTTGTTTATTAAACTGGGCAGTTGATTCAAAAAGTTCCTTTTCTGATCATGCGATTGATATCTATCTTCCATCGAATGCAATACAGTTATTACCTAATATCGATGCAATAAAACCAAAGGCTATTTTTGTATATCTTCACGGAGGATATTGGCAATTCTTCTCGCGTAATGAAAGTGCATTTATGGCTCAAGTAATGAGTGAAGCACAAATTCTTACAGCTGTTATTGGTTATCCTATTGCTCCACATGCGACAATAGATCAAATTGTAACATGTGTAGAACAAGCTTTAGTGAAAATTTTGGAATGGGCAATGAAATTATCTATTAAAGTATTCATCTGCGGTCATTCAGCTGGTGGTCATCTAGCGGCAACACTTTTGTTGATTAACTGGAAGAATAAATATAACATTGATCATGAAACTTTTGGTGGTTTCTTTCTAATTTCTGGTGTTTTTGATCTTGTTCCACTTGTTTCTACTTATGTTAATATACCACTTGGTATGACGATAGCAGCAGCTAAAAATCAAAGTCCTTTACATCGCGATAGTAATGATTATTGGTCAGCGTTGAAACATGTACCTATTTTATGTGTTCATGCTCAATATGATTCTCCAACTTTTCATGAGCAGAATCGACAATATGGATCTTGTTTAGAAAAGAATGGTTTCAATAATGTTCAGACCATACAATTCGATAATTTTGATCATTTCGATATTATAGAACAACTTGAAATAAGAGATCAACCATTGACAACTATGATTTTAAAGCTAATAGACGAGTGCACTTGATATAGACTCATCTTGTTTACTGTATTTTATTCAAAAAAGAAAAGAATAGAATAAAAATTCATATGATTCAAATGAAAAACTTTCAAGATGTTTGATACTGCCATCTACTGTTTGCAATATTGTAAGACTCATTGTGAATAGAAGAAAAAAATCCTCGTTTGTTCTCGTGTCGGCAACATTACTTTACGGTTGCCAGGCGACATTTTCACATAATCTTTCATTCAATAGCATGGCACCACCAGTGTTTCATATAGCCGTATATGGCCTCTTAAATTCTGACGAATATCAACTAGCTAAACATTGCTTGGAAGACTTAAAGCGAACAAATTCAAAGCAAATATCTCATTCGGAAATACATCCATTACTTGAATATGATTGGAAATCATTTTTACTGAATAAACGCACCGAGTTACGCGGTGAAACATGGGCATTCAATGATAAATGTATGGTATTTATCGATAGGCAACTACTCGGTAATGCTGATCAATTTTTACATTGGGCTAAAACTACGTTTGATCATACTGATTTTCGTTCCAATGAACTTTTAGAAGTATTTTCAAATGAAGAATATAAGTGAGTGTATACTTGAAAACTAGATATCAGTCATTATAATTTTTCTATATCTCTTTAAGACGTAAATTTGCAACAGACGATGGTCAAAATACTTATTGTTTTATGGATTTTCACATTGAAGATTCTGATAATCCTCAAAACAATGATATTGGTCGTTTAGTATTTGAATTATTTTATGATCAAGCACCTGAAACATGTGAAAATTTTCGAGCATTATGTACAGGTGAAAAAGGTCAAAGTGGAACCACTGGCACCGTTCTTCATTATAAAGATTCAATTATTCATCGTATTGTACCAAATGGATGGATCCAAGGTAGATTTTCTAATCGTTTATGAAGAAACAAATATGTACAATTTTATTTTTCAGGTGGAGACATTCGAGGTGGCAGAGGTAATGGTGGAGAATCGATCTATGGTGAAACATTTCCTGATGAAACCTTTGTTGTTAAACATAATCAACGAGGTATTCTTGGTCAGTATTCATATTGTTCATTTTTTCTTCACTATTACAAAAATTGAATATTATACTTTTTAGGTATGGCAAATAAAGGTTATCGGCATTCAAACGGAAGTCAATTTTATATAACATTATCTGATGCTTGCGAATGGATGTCGAATCGTTTCGTTGCATTCGGTCGTGTTGTTGAAGGTTTTGATACATTAGATAAACTTGAACTTATCAATACAATCAATCAACGTCCAGTAAAATCTGTTAAGATAGTTGATTGCGGAACTGTTCAATTAGATGAAGAATAAAGTTCTTTTTTTTATAAACTTATTTTTATATGCAGCAAATTACAATTTATATTTGATTATAACAACAAACAATTTCATAAACTTTCCGTTGTTCATTGAATACGCATGATTTTCCCCCCATCTGTCTCGGCTTCTGCACTTGGATAGCAACTCGTATTGTTTATATTCATCTGAATTCTCGTTGAATCCCGTTCAAAAATAAAAAGACAACAATTAACCATCACCCAATGATCTTATCTTTAGATATAATAGAAAGAATAATAAAAATCAACAAACAAAGCGATCAGCCAAAAATACGCAAACAAAACGAAAGCTTTAACCAACCAACGTGATCTAAAGTTACGTGGATTTAACAAACTCACAATAAGATAATAAATGTTCTTACTTTTCCTTAGTTCTTTTTTGGACCTAAAACAAATCAACTCTACGTTCGTGCGAAAAAAGAAAAGAAAAAGGAAGAGAGAGATAGAGAGAAAAAAGGGCTTCAATGAATGAAGATATTGATAGTCTAAGTTCTTGTTTTCTTTCCTTCATTATGAGCAACAATAATATAAGTAGTCTCGCATAAAAGATACGATTGTTGAAAATGTTAATGATGAAGTAACAGAAAAACGAAACAGAAGATTTTAATGAATGTTTATTTCTTTGACTCTTGTTCTATTTTGTATGACATAATTGCTTCTTCGCCGAGGGCTTGAAGTACCGTAACTTTAAGTCCTTCTCCACCTTCAAATTTAGCTCTAATTTCTTGACCTAATTCGCCTTCGGGAAGTTTAATATCACTACGAGTATCCGAACTATCATCCATCAATGAAACATAGCCATCGGTATCAACATCGATTAACTAAAAGCAAAATAACAAAAGGTAAAATAGTTTTGTTTTCAAAAAGATATATTTTGTTTTCGTCCTTACCGAATATTCAACACGTTTAACATTGGGCACACTCATATTATGTGTCGATGGACAAATATCCTCGTATTTTTTTCCTGTAAAAATATCAATACCAACCATATGAACCTATACGAAAAATATTTGAATTTTATTGAACATTGTCAAACGAAAAATTAGTACCTTAGCATGTCCATGTTTGCCAGTTTTGGATGTTGACATTTCCATGATTTTACATGGACGACTTTTTAACATAACATAGCCATTTTTACGTAAAGCTGAGCATTGCTGAGGATATCTGTTTATACGAAATTTAAATATTAAGAAATAGCCTTTTTCAATAGAAAAGAACGCTTACGTTTCTGATGCTCCAGCATCACCTGTCTGGAAATCATCGTCATCATGTGCAGCAGCATTATCGGCCATGTCGATGCTTAAAAATCAAAATCCTTTGAAATAGTTCTATAATAAAAAAAAAACGTTTTAATCAAAATGAATGATATTAATTCGGAAATTTTAATATCCATGTTATCATTCAACTACTAACGTAAAAACGGTGAACACAACAATAAATAACTACAACCTCCCATGCTCTTTGGAATATGCTACAATAAATCGCCATTTGAATGGCAATACCTCTGCTGTGAAGAGGACAACATTGCCTTCGTTTTTCTCCCCTTCTATAGACATTTTATTCGACTTCCCTATTATATTATTATTCATTGAAAAACATACTAAAACTATCAATAATCGAAAAAATATGCTTTATTGCTGTCGTTCGCTTTGCACTAAGCTAAATAAACATTATGTAATATTCTGCCATCTATCGTAAATCCTTGTTCATTTCTTTTTGGTGCATGTCTCTGTTAATAGTGTAAAAATTATATATTTGCCTCGAATTATTCAAAAGAAGATTTTAACAGTAGACTGCATACTTGTTGGATCATAGTAGAAATAGTTTCTTTCTAAAAGTTGAATCGAAAAAAATTAAAATTAATTATTATTAATTGAAAAAAAACGACGACAACCTGAATTTTTAAAATAATCAAGTCGTTCGATTTTTCTTTATCTTTCAATAGCGATAAAAACATCCTCTTCCTATGATATTATTCTTTTTAATAGTTCTCTAAAATATACATCCTGAGATTAGTCTAGAAAGTGCCGGAATAAATATTACGAGTATGAACGAAGTAAACGATTGCTTCCGTCTCATTGAACTTTGATCAATACAGAAAAACTGACCTTGAAAATTGGAAAAAAAATCTATTCCAATTCTTCAAATTCAACTAACCATATGGAAATTCTTTTTCAATTTTATCATTCTACTATTAATCAGTGATTGCTATGTAATTTAGTAAAAATAAACTTACATAAAATTATTTATCGTTTTTCCCAGAACTTATTGAAATTGATAGATAAGATTTTCATTGTTTTTCTTTTCTTCTATGTAGAAACAAAAAAAGAAGAGATATCATCAAGACTAATAATGCACATTTGATGAAAGAAACATAATATCACCGTATTTTCACATATCAAAATTATGTGATCACAACAAAAAAAGAAAAAGAAAAGGTTTGAGTAAGACATGTTTGATCAATACTTTCCGATCAAGAAAAAGAAAAAGATAGAATTACAACAGCAAGAAAAAGGTAAAAAACCAGTGTCTTTTAACCTATGTATTGTTGAACATCGTTGGGTGAGACACCAATGAACGACACTAAAATAATGATAGACGTTCTTTATATTGTTTATGCATCAAGAACATGACTTACAAGTGTATGCATAATATCATTATTATCTTCTAAAGGTGCTTCACAGACTAAACATAACTAAAATTAAAAATTAATTACTTATACTGTACTATGAATACAAAAAAAAAAGATTATACTTTCAATTGAATTTTTGGTACTTGATTAATTAGTCGACATGAAAATGATGTTGTCGGCGAATTTGTAGTCGTTTTCATTAAACCATGTGTGCCTCGACCAGTACCAATTTGTGATGATGTTCGATACATATTACTATTTGCGGTATCATTTGAAAGATTTTGTATCGTACTACTAAATGGATTATCTAAATCTATCGATGAGTTTTTTCGTTTATCCATATTTGATGATAACATAATATGATGTATAAATAAAACTAAATGTCGTAGTTCATCACAAGTATGAGCCATTGTTTGGCACTGTTGATGCATCTCATTTTGATAGATATCTCGAAAATTTACAAGTAATTTATCCATTAATTTAACCTAAAAATATTTATTTCAATAATATTTCTAACTGATACTTTCAACTATGATAACATACGGTACGTAAGCTATATTCTTCAATAAGATCAAAATTATTTGTATGTTCTATTGTTTGTGTTGAACGATTAAGACAATCTACTATTGGATCACATTGTACAGAAACATCATGAACAGTAATTTTTCTATAAATTTAGAAATAAAAAATAAAGTCTAGAAAGGAATAAGAAAGAAAAAAAACATGTTTACTTTCTTGATTTTTTAATGGCTTCAATAGATTCGAGACTTTTTTCGATTAGACTGTCAAATAACAATCTATATGATGATTGATTGTCATTCATTTTATTATGATTAACATCATTTGTTACTAATGATGAATCTTTCACAGATGTTTTATTATTAATAAAACAGAATTCATTAGCAAAAGGATTTAATTCTGGCATTGTTGTCTTTGCTTTTGTTTTCTGTTCAATAAATGTTAAAAAATCATCTTGTACATTATCAGAATCAATTTCTTGAACTATACCAGACGATCTAGGAAGATTATTTTGATCTAATTCTACAAAGCATAATGCAAATCAAAGTATTTTATAATTTAAAACCTCTTTGTCTTTACCTGAGCGTGACATAAATGATGATGATGATGATGCTGCTGATGATGAATCCTGACGTACTCTTATATCTGTATTATTTTGATCTATACCAAGAGTCTGTAATGGAGATTTAACTTTCTGTGTTTGATCTATAACTGGTGATTGACATTCATGAATATTCAAGTTTTTATTACGTTCCATGTCCTTGCCCAGAATCGAAGAGCATAATGATGAGTTTCGTAATTGTTGGGAAGATAATAGTGGCGGTGGTGGCATTAATGAACCTGATGACATTAATGGTACATTATTAGAGACATGTGTTGTTCGCGATACAATATTGTTTGAAGTGTGATAAAATGGAGTATAAAATGTATTATAATTCAATCCAACATTTCCATAACGATTATTACCGGTTGATTGATATGGTGCAACGTTGGGATAGATAGCTTGAGGAAAATATTGTTGTCCACCTGTATTAGCATTCGCATAAGGATAATACATGGGTAACATTGGAACAAACAAAGGAGTAGAAATTGTAATGGGTGCACGATTCTGAATTGAGGAGAGAAATGAAAAACAAAAAAAAATGAAATGATTTTATATTAAACAAAGCAATACTTCATCTGCAGTAGGTGTCGTACCATTCTGACTCATCGCTATTATAATCTTGGTCTAAAGCGAAAAAAGAAAAGAACGACAGACAGAGATAAGTAAAGGAAAAGAATGTTCCATTACACATTCATTACATTACTGACAAAAACTAATGGCGCATTTATATTTTGTTTCTTTTTTATTTAATTTATTCCTAAACAAAAACGTTCATTGTATTCGTTTTCATTCAATTGTTTATTTATTTTAAATTAAAAAAAATGACTAGTTTTAATCTCATCGTATTCGCTCGTAATTGTTATGTCATCATGCAAAGCGATTCAATGTCAAATCAATAGAAACCCAATGAATAAAATTCTAGTCAAACAACGAACATGTTTTCATACTAAAAAAAAACGAGACAAAAGAGAACAAAACATTAGAGCTAAAATAATTGTTTTTCTATTTGTTTTTTTGTTGTTTGTATAGACTGTTGAGTGTGTATTTTAAATAAGTAAGTATATAATGAGAAAAAAAGTAAGAGCGAAACAGATGAGAAAAAAAGATAAACATCAAATACATTGTGTTAGTTTTCATTCTGCGAAACGCACACACACAAACATATCAAGCAGTAAGAAAAAAAGAAGAAACGACAAAAAACATTTAGCAGCAGAGCATAGAGCAGTGAGACATGGAGAAAAAAAAGAAGAAAACACGATGATACACGCGCTGATTAAAACGACTAGAACAACTGCGTTCGCTCTGAAACGACACATACAACAGCAGAAGTAGTAGAAGTAGGACGAGAAGACTGGTGTGAGAACTATGTTCACACGATACCGATCCATAACGATACGACAGTCATAAGAAACATACACATACACATACGCACACACACACACACACATACATAGATACATAAATTCATTGATTCATTCATACATAACTACTGACAATCATGAAAAAGAAATGAGAGGTGACAAGCAAAAAAGCAGCTTACAAAAAAAAGAGAACGCAGGCAAAAAAGACCTGTATCGAATTTAAGAGAGATTGAAAGTCTCAGTAAACATGTATGCATGTGTGTGTTTGACAAACGTATTTCACCACTGTAAAGAAAAGAACAACAACAAGAGCACAACAAAGACAAGAAAGAAAAAAAGAAAGGACGACAAGCAAAATTGGCAATACCAAACGTACAAAAAAAATATGTCCACCAGCCTAGAGATAGAGACAGAAGAAAGATAGAAGGAAAAAAACATAGAGTTATTGTATTGCTTGAGGGAGAAAAGGTAAGAAAGCTGGCTCTTATTGTTGTCGTCGATGTGACAAAGCAGATCTTTTGTAAGAAAGATAAAGAATAAATGAGGCTAATTCCAAATCCTCAAGAAGCTATCCCACGAGCCAGTCGCTACGGCCATTCCATCTTCGGTTACACCAAGACAACTGACACGATTATCGTGACCAGCCAAAACGCCTGATTGAAGAAAAAACAAAAAAAAAGCTTATTAGCTTGATAGGAAGTCAAAGAAAAACGAACTTACCAGCACGTTCAAGACGAAGTGTGTCCCAAACATTGCAATTGAAATCATCATAACCGGCCAATAGAAGACGACCCGATTTGGAGAAGGCAACCGATGTGATACCACATATAATATTGTCATGGGAATACATTCCTACTTCTTGATCAGCACGAATATCGAAAAGACGACAAGTTGCATCATCAGATCCCGTAGCGAATGCTGATCCATTTGGAAAGAACTATTATGAATGGGAAGAAAAAAAACAATTAGTATAATTGATAGAAAGAAAATCTCAATAGATCGATTAACATACGGTAACAGCATTGATATCCGACTCATGGCCGGGAAATGTTTGTTTACACATGCCTTCTCGTATGTCCCAAAGCTAATAAATAAAAGTAGAAATAAAAACGATAAATAAATTGATTGAACATCTCCATTACTTTGGCAGAGGCATCGCAGGCACCCGAAACAAATGTTTTCATATCGGGTGATAATGAAAGTGACATAACATCACCTGTATGTCCTTGAAAACTAGTTGTTTGTTGACCAGTTTCAATATCCCACAGAGCACTGAAAAATAATAACGAAAAATATTTTTATTAAAACTTTAGCTAACAATGAATAGTTCAATACAGACCATGTCATATCGCCTGAACTCGTCACAATTTGAGAGTCATCAAGAAAACGACAGCATGATAAATATCCCGTATGACCGGGTAATTCTCGACTAACGCGTACATTGCCTTCACGTGTTTTTAGTGAATAAATTGAACAAATATTATCAAGACCACCACAAGCCACAAAATTGCCAGATGGTGCATAGGCGCACGTCATTACCCATGATGAACGAAGTGGGATAGCGTGAACCTAATATTGTCAGAGAATAATAGAACAATATGTATTGATGCAAATTTTCACTATTATTTTTCATACCTTGTTCGTGGTATATGAATCCCATACTATGAGTTTTCCATCTTGAGAAGCTGATACTAAATTTCTAGAGGATGAACTAGAACAAGAATAAAATTATACGTAAACACACACATATATATATATATAAATTTATCTATCCTTTTTAGGGAATAAACTTGATTAAAACACAATGCTAACCTTGAATCTGAACCCCAGTGCATGGCATAAATTTTGGCAAGGTGGCCACGGAGGGTTCGTCTAGTGCGCATTTGAATCCGACCAATCTGATCTACATTTTGTGCTACTTGTAATAGAGTAGCATCACAAGCTGCCTTTCTGGCATCCTATTGGTTACAAGAAGAAAAGATTAGAATGATTAAGATAGGAAAAACTAAAGAAATATTTATTAATACATACACGAATTTGATTTTTGAGCGACTCGGCTTCTTGTCGTAAACTTTCAATGTCACTCATTCTGATTTAATATTGATTATTAATAAAAAGATAAGGGATAAGACAACGGGAAAGTAAGGAGAAAAATTAATTTAATTGCGAATTGTGACTGTTGAACAAACCTATAATGAAATAAATATTTGATATTTATCAAAATTAATCACTGATATAAAAAGTAGCTATATTTGTCGTTCCTTTATTTTGCTCTGCAAGGTAAAACTCTAATAAATAATAATATCGATTTTTGTTTTTGCAAACACTTCTGTTATACCTTGCATTTTCTTATCAATCATTCCTTCTAGTATGTAAAGAAGAAAAAAAAACTTTTTTTTTATCAAAATATGAAATAATTAAGTATGCCATAGTAAGAATAGGAAGTGCATAATAAACACTAGAGTACTGACCGATTATTCTTATATTATCATTATAAACTTTTAATATCAATCGAGTTGGATAATCTAAAACAGTATTCTTCATAGATTCTTTCTTTGTTTACCAGATTCATCGGGTTTTATCGTTAATATTTGAAAATATAATCTTGCTCTTACTGCCATTAAAAGCATCCTTTCAAATGGAATTTTACCGAAGAGAAAAATCTGTTTTTCTTCAATAATCTAATCGTGTGATGTGCGTGAGAAAAAAGTATTATTTCAAAGTAGGAAAATAACACGTTTCTGTAGTATTTAATGGAATCAAACAAATCTGCAACGGTGAAAATCGCTAAAAATATGCAACGAGCTGAGGAAGCCTCTTGTTGTTGTCTCATTGATGATGATTTTAGTTGTGCGTGTGCCACGATAATTTTTACTCGTTCGTTCTCTCTCTCTCTCTCATATGTCTCTTCTTGTGCGACGACATTGATGCTACTGCCTGTGTAACAGTCAATATGTGTGTACTATCTGCTAATGCTATGGCCACCATCAATGGTGATGTACATACGTGTGTATTGTTCTCTGCTTCAAATGGGTGATGTATTCTCGCAATTTCTTTTCTTCTTCAACATATTACTCTTACATGATAATCATAGTATCCATGCATATATATATATATACACAATGAAAGAGACTTTCGAATCTATATTGTGCATGTAATAATATAACAATGGAACACATAAATGCACGTCGAAAACAAAAATCAAAATCAAAGAACGTCTCTTTATTTTTCTCTCTTGTTTACTTTTGTTCTTATGTCTATGTATATATATATATATAGCTATATAGATATATCTTACTTGATCTCGTTTATTGTATGATAGGAAATAGTAGAATGAACAATGATCATCAAGAAGATAACAATAATGAACAACAGACGTGATCATTGATACAATAATTTAAATGATGATAATAATGATGATTGTCGTAGTGTTTCTGATATATTATTTTTCGTTTAAGACGTGCATACATTGTAGAGAAAATATGATTTGGTCTGAAATTCTTTCATTTATGCGTACACTTCTATAATGTGGCAAAATAACAAACATACACATACACACACGACTACTGGTTTGTTTCAGTTTTTTCAACAAAAAAAACCGAGAAGCAAAAAAAAGAAAAACGACGATCTATCGACGACGCTACTGCTCGGGCGAGCGAACGAGCGGACGGGGTGGGTGAAACAACAAGAGAAAAGCTTCGTCGACTAGCAGCGGCAACCGAGAGGAAAAGTCTGTGTGCGTGTATGGCTGCAATAGGGTGAGGGAAAAAACGAAGAGGAAAAAGAGCGATGGCAGTACGCAGAATATAGATGGAAGATCTTTCTTCTTTTCCAAGCGACAAGAAACAAGAGAAAAAGAAAAAGAAAAAAAAAGAACACGAATGCACGTCGAAGTCGAGTCCGGACCAGTCAGCCAGCAATGATGATGCGATACTGATGAACAGCTCTATTGTTGATGATAATTTTCTTTGCGTTCCTCTCTTGCTGTCACACACACTATCGACAACGAGCGACTACGTCGTCGTTACCGCCGCTGTTCGCCTTCCTATAATCATAATTCTAGTAATGCGAACTAGTCGGTTTTATTTGAAAAAAAACGAAGGAAAAAGAAAAGAAAGCAGTAGAAGAGAAGAAAGAAAGCACGAGAGAGCAATAGCAGGAACTACTGTTATGTGCCACTGAGAGCTCAACCCGACGTTAGCCAGGAGAACAGGAAGTAATGATTACTTGGTGCGATGACGACGACGAGCACCGAATACTATAGAGAATGAGAAAGGAGGAGACAGGGGGAGAGAAAGAGATAGAGAAAACGAAAGAAAAGCGTTCGGGTCTGTTAAAAAACATACACATACAGACATAAACCAGTTTGGCATCGTTCTTATCTTTCTATCATTCTTTTGCAGTCGCGTCTATTCTTTGCCACATCTAGCACTATTACCACTAAAAAGAAGTAACAACCAAACAGAAAAGAAGAAAAAGAAAGAAAGAATCCACTTGATAACAGGCATCACTAACGAATGATGAATAGACAAATAGACCAATGTCCATCATCATTACTGTTGTTCATACCAATAACAAATATCATTATTTAATAAAAGATAGAATACTATGCATGATGTAAGACAGATCGTATTCGGATGCATCATCTATCATCATTCTAATGAAAAAAAGATTCAAACTAGCACGAACTGCAACTTTGTTTTGTTTTCATGTTTTAATTGAACCAAGAAAGATAAAAGAGAGAAAACACAAATGCTCTCACTATAATATGAAGGTGAAGAAAATAATCTTCTTGCATTTTATGTCCTGTGGCTGTCTTTCTCTTTATCCAACGCTCTATTACTCTTCACTCTCAGTCATTTTTTCTCTTGTTACTTAGTCGATTTTCTTCTTTTTTTTCTTTTTCTTTTTTGAGGAATAGCGTTTACCCGACAATGATGACGCTGCGAGTGACGGGTTTGACACGCAGTTCCCTCCCAATTTTGAAGATGAATTAACGAGTGAACAAGAAGAAAGAACAAGACGAAGAAAAAAGAAGAACAAGAATAAGAAAGTTAAGAATATATATATGTCGTTTGTTGATAAGAGAAACAAGCTAGCAAGAAGAAATTTGTGTGAGATAATGACAGATGTGATGTCGTTCAAATATATTTTTTTAACGAATTATTTTCATATCAAATATGTATATATAAATATACCATCTATATTCAGCAAACGTAATCAATTCATTCTGTTTTTCTAATATAAAAGTTAAATAGTGTTCTCCATATAAAAATTTTGTATTGTTTTCCTAATACAAAGTCACCCAATAGAAATAATATAACTGATGAAATCATAAAGATAAAATAAAGAAAGTTACGCAATCTAACCAGAATAAACATAACGGGATTTGTACACGGATAACACTACAAATGATATCAATCAAATCAATGCACTTGTAATCATCGCAATTAAAATTAGATTATTCTATAGCTAAACATAACAACAGTCTCAATGAGTACGATTTCTCACGTATATATACACGTATTGATTATTTTAACGAGTGTAGTTCATTATTATTAAATTTTTGTTTTGGTCTTACAATTGCATGATTATTACTAATCAAATAAACTTAATCATTAATTAAATGGATCTGAACTAATTATTACTTCTAATTATGATATATGTATAATCAATAATATCTATTAGTAAACTAATGTAACGAAAACAAAATCAATAGAACTTACCTAATCTGAATATATTTGAGCTTCGCGTCGTATAATGAAGCTCGTGTCGTTGTTAAAATAACTAAATTGAGATTTGAATTTCGAAAAATGATTGTTGACAATAAATAGATAAAAATAGATGAAAATTAGTTTCGAGATTCGTTCTTTTTTTAAATTATATATTGAAAAAAAATAGAATAATCAAAAAACTACTAATGTGTCTGAAAGAAAGATCAATAACACAATAAATGGCACCATTGTCAATGTCTATTATACGATAAATAGACTCTAATTTGGTGTTCAAACAGTATAAAAAGTTATTTATTTTTATTTAAACCTTTTCCTTAAGAAATATTGAATACCTATATGAATGTTTTCATCAAATTTTACAATCATAATGCACGAATTAGCCATTTAAACTGCATAAGTGCTCATCCAGAGGTCGCTAATTAATGACATGAACTTTGAATTCATGAATTCACAGAAAAAATTGTGTATATAAGAAACAAGATCCAGGGTATTTGTTTGGTTTGTCTTTTCAACAAAAAAGAATTCTTTCAAGTTTTGAATTGCTGAAGATCATGTAGCAAATTACAACAAAAAGGAATTTTATAAAAAATAAAAATCGGTTATTATAATAAAACTATGGAAAATATAAAATCATTTTTAAGACTGGTCGCGTTGATTTGAAAGTAAAAATTGAATATTAATTTTGATTGTGACTATAATTGAAAAGCTCTTTATATTCAATGAGAAGATGTCAGCTTTTAAAAAAAATTTTCATCAAAAAAAGAACAACTGAATCAACATTATTAATATAAATGTTGAAATTCAACAGACACAAAAAGTGAAACATCGCGTGCACACGATTTAATCACAACCACATATCTATCTCGTGTAACATTTTTGTGTAGTTTTCTTCTTTGTGAAAGTGATTTAGAAAGTACCTAAGTTAGAATTAGATTGATATTAATGTAAACTCTTAATTAAAGACGTCATGTCTTGATCTATTTGTAGTCCATGCACTTTCGGAAACTGTTGAATTTATTTAAAGAAGACAATAACCCATAGAGAATTATAATAATTCAAAGAATGAGATTTATGATAAGAAGAAGATTGCAATAACGAAAATATATAATTACAATAATTAATTAATCAATAGCTGAACTCGACTATGTGAAGTTTAGCAATAGAAAATTAATGTTTTTAATCTTATTTGCTTTAAAAAATTTTCAATACTTTCTGATACATAATCTATCATTAAATATTAATTTTTTATATTAGCTGTAAAGTTCTACTAAGTATAGAATCAAAACAAGATGCTTATATGCTTGACATAATCGATAATCGAAAATTATTCTCTTTTCTTTGTTTTGATTGTGTTCAGAGTTTGTTCAAAAACAAAATGAATGATGAAGCATACGTGCTCGATATATCATACGTATCTGAAAACTATCTCGTTCCCTTATATAAACGATTCAGTTTTCTATCGAATAAAAATCCTATAGCATATAAAATGAATATTTTCTTGATGAAATTTAAATTATTACAGATGCATCGGATCCTATTTATGTATTAACGAGATTGAATTAATTTTGTGAAGCTTTTTGCTGAAAATACAACATCGCTATCAGAATAAATGATTAAATATACAATGGAATGGCTATAGATAACCTAAAAGACTTGATTGTCATAGATATATCTCGATTTAATGATTTAGGCCATAATTAAAGAACAAAATCCATGATGAAACAGATAAGAATATTATTCATACGAAATAGATAAATGTCAAATTATTAAGAAAACGTGTTCACAAACCTTAAAAATCTGCTACATACTGAAAGTTTTTAATATAAAATATAAAAATATATGTTGACTGTCTAGGTGAAGTATTGCAATCAAAAAGACTTATAATCGGAAATGTATAAAATAGTAAATAATAGATTAGTATTTAATGATTGATGCAAAAAAATATAATATATTAGTATCATTTTTTCAAAACGACTCAATATTTTTATTTAAAAGAATGATTCAACCATTGATTAAGTCATGTCTTAATATTTACATAAAAATTTTCACAGAGAAAAATATTAGTTAACGTGTCCGACACATTCCTCGTGCTTTATTTGTGTATGAAACTTGATATGTTGTTGCCCACTAGAGTAAAAAAGTAAAATAAATATATTTTTTGAAACTTTGTTTTTCAACAAACTGGATTATAACGAGATCTAGTTAATTTGGTTAAACCTTGATTGTTAGGCTGCGTTAACATAGTTGTATTATACTTATTGAAACACTGAGGTAAACAAACGGCTGAAGCCGATACAGTATTGATGTTTGGTTGTTGTAAACGATAAACTGTTGGATTGCGCATTTGAGAATACGATGACTTTGGAGAATAGCAACCATTTGTCATCATTGAATATCCAGATGATATAGGAGGTATTGAAGGACATGTTAAACGAGGTTGTTGTTGATAGAAACAAGGTGGATTGGTACGCACAACAGATGGATTGTAACTAGTACTCTTTTTATTGTCATTTTGAATTCCAATTGCAGCAAGTGCTTGTGGATTGAGTTGACATTTGATATGGTCAGGCTAAAATATCAAATGTAAAATGGCTCATTCAAATTTTTAACACAAAAAAACACAATTAGTATAATTTAATTTCAAAAACAATGAGAAAGTTAATACTGACTAAATTTTTGAGTTGATCTACATAACAAACTTCAGCATTCTCATTTGTTCTATCATTAACAAATTGTTTTGGATCAACACAAGAAATACCCCCATTGATACATTGTGATTGAATTTTTGGTTCAAGTGATTCATATTGAATAATGACATTTTTCAGTGGAGCCATTTCATTATTAGTAGCTTTTTCGACAATACATGGTCGATCTTGAGGTTCTTCATAGGGAAGCCATTTTTCGACAATAATCGAACGTGGTTTTGGTGGCGGTGTTGGTAACCTTTCAACAATAACTTGTCGTGGTGGTGGCGGTGGTGGCGGCAGTTCACGTTCAATGATTGTTGGTTCTTGCATTTCAGGTATTGGTGGTGGACATTCACGAATAATTAATGGTGGTGGTGTTGATGGTCGAGGAGGAATTTGTCGAATGATGATAGGCGGTTGTGGTGGTGGTTGCTGAGCACAGCGTTCACTGAATAAATTAGGGTCTATGAATACGAAAAGAAAAAATAATATCGATATTATACAAACCGGATAATAATCGGCGGCGGTACTGGTGGCCGTGGTCTGAATATACAACAGAGATTAATGCAATTGATGAAATGAATATAATTTAACAAAAAAACTCAATAATTACGGCTGTAAATGTCGAACAACAATGGATTGTTCATAACATTCCTTGGAAAAAACGATAAATGAAGAAGTAAAACAAGAACATTTTGAAAATCATTAGCTTAGTATTACTTGAGTATCAGATAGTTTTTTCATACATAATGGATTTGGATCACAATTAACATTGTCATCTGTTGTCACTGGCCCGTCAGTAATCACTTCAAGACAATCATTTGGAGTTATATTCGATTGAATACCTGCTTTTTGAAGGATTTCGTTAGCTAATTGACGATCACGTATAGAAGTTGTTTGTCCAGTAGATGTATTCATATTTGATGTAGAACAATTGAAACTACTTAAATTTGGCGTCATTAATCGTTGTGCATAACTATTATTCGAGTTTATTATTAATTGATTTTTTTTCAAATTTGTTGTTGACAGTTTTGTTTTATTACAATCTATAAATTGACTAGGAGAATAGTCTCTATTGGTTTATATTTGTTTTGCATAACATTGTACATACCCGATTTAGGAGGTGATGAAGGAAATGTTTGAAACGAAGTATCACCACTAGGTGAACAATTTATTTTACAAGGATTATATGAAGGTGTACGAGCATTGTAAATTGCTGGACCAGATGATGTAAAGTTAACTTGTTTAGATAAATTATTTGCTACTCCAATATTAGCATCTCTATTGTAAATATTATTTGAACATTGATTTAAATAATTTTCATTTGTCTGAGGTGTACAACCACGAGACAATGATGGTTTACACACTGATAGATTCGTATTGTGCATAATTTCGGAGACTCCATTATTAATAACTGGTAGTTTACAAAAATTATGATCATATGTAGAATTTGTTGGCTGATAATTCTGTGAAACTTTGTGCGATCCACAGAAGCTTTGATTTGACATTTTATTCATCGATGCTTATGTTAAGAGGTTTTATTGGAGATAGTCTTCGACTGTTAAGTTAAGTAAAATAATCATTTCAATATGTACTGTTTTTAATTTGATTTGTATCTCGTGTTGTCAATTGTGTAGTTTAGATATAGAAATAGAAATTATACAATAGTTAGGCGCCATATTCATTTATTTTACTTAATATTGTAATGAATTAAAGATTGAAAAATCATTTTATCAGAGACGATTTTTTTCTATAATATTTTCTTGAAATTTCTACTACTAATGATATTTACCAAATCGAGATTTCAGCATGAGAATTTAAGTTAACTTGAAAAATAATTTCGTATGTCATTTGTAGACAACGATATTTATGATTAAGAGTATTGGTAAACATCTATTTATTTTGAGCAATAGACCATTCTTTATATTATCAATACAAAAATATTGATTCTGTTCGTTATTATGTGCATGAATTTCATTTAGTTGATGAGAATCAATCAAGTCTAAATTATTGTTATTATACAAAATTTATTTATTTAAAAAAAGCATTTTCATATTTAAATCGTTCTAAATGTGCATTTCTTTTCTACAATATATGTGTATCTATTAGTGTCTATAACATATCGTTGTTATTTAATATAATTTGAAACCATTTTCCATTGTATTCATTTCTTCTACATATCTAAAAAAATGAATCGAGACTAGTATTTAACGGCTAAGAAAAAAGACATGAATCTACTTTGTCATTGAACTAAGAACCACTGGAAATTTTTCTCGTCGTTTTTGTAGGGTAATTTCTGGTGGTGATGCTGGAAGATCTTCCCACTTAGCTTGTTCTCTGGGATGAACAAAACCACCGTACGGTACATAAGGTGAATTTAATTCAAGAGTATGTCGTAATTTTGGATTTACAAGCAACTCATCTTCGCGTACTTTATACATACTTGGTGATTCTTCCATTGGTCTTGACCATACATTCTTTGATAATTGATCAGCATAGGCAAAGTCAATAGATGGTTGCGTTGTTGGTAAATATGTCGAACAAGTATCATATGGTGTATTATGTGCATATGAAAATCGAACTATAAAACAAAAATTGTGAACTAATCAAATTTTATTTATTTATTCAGTTACGTTGTTCCGGATGAGATTCAGGATGTGAGGCTACATAGAGTGGATCTTCTAAACGCTTTTTCCGTATAGTATATTCGATAGTATGAAGACCGAATTGATTTATTGCTGCGCTCATATTTGTAAATGTGTGTTGACGATGCGTTTTTGTTAATAAGAAACATTTTCTTTTTTTCTTTTTGTTGTTTTCTTGTTGCTCTATTAGTATATCTATCGAAAAGAAAGCCTAAATGGAATTTAGCATCATTGATTCTATACAAAAAGGATTATTTTTGCAGAAAGAAAAAACAGGAGAGTTCATTTAAAAACACTTGCATGTTAGTGGGAACAGTATTTCCTGTAGAGTAAAAGTTCTTTAGTATACGCCACATTTTCATGGAAGCTTCCGGGTGTTTTTCTTTCATTCGGCTCTTGATCTCAGACTATACTTTGATCATGCCACGCAAATAAACATGTTTTCTATTATTTTATAAAGGCGCAATAGTTGATTTTTTTCTTGTTCCTTTTTTTTCATTCTTAATCTATGTCTGGAAGAAAAATCTGTTGCACAATTCACGGGCGTCGCTTAACTGTATTCTACTGCATTTCTTTGAATACTTTTAAATTGATTCGAAGTAAATATTTTGAAGGAACAAAAAAACTTCATTTATTTGTTTAGAATTTTATTTAATCTAGGTTAAAAATCTCTAATGTTGATGGTAAGTTGGTCTAATATTTTATAAATGAATGAAAATTGAAATAAATATTTGAGATCAAACATACCTACCGATCAACTTCTTCAACTATTTGTTCATTTCAAACTTTGAAATTCATCCAAAACTCCATTTTCTATCAATCTACTTATGCTGCTCCAATAAAACATGAAAATAAAAAGCAAGAAAATAAAAAACAAGAAAAGAAAAAACAAGAAATTCGCCAAGAATATCCGTTACTCGATACAAAATTTAATCAATACCAAATTGCTTATCGATATCGAAATAGTTTTGAATTATTACGTGGTTATCTGGTTTATCAATTATTTTCAATCAATTTTCTTACTAATAATCAAGAGAAAGTAAAATTTAAAGAAAACAAAAGTTCATGAAAATTTTCAAAGTTTAACAATTATCTTAGATCACTCATTGGTGTCGTCGAATTCTTGGTGATCGATTATTTAAAGTTTTACTAAAACTAACTGCATTTGGTCATTTCGTTGGCGGTGAAACTCCACAAGAGATTCAACCTATTATTAAAAGATTAATAGATCATAATGTCAGTCCTATTCTAGATTATAGTGTAGAAAGTGATGATCATGGTCAGTTATCTTCGTAAGATTCGTTAATCTTTTTCTTTTTTTCTTTTGGTTTGATTAAAACGTTTTTTTTTTTCAATATGAACTCTCGACACGTAGATCCGATCAAATTGATCATATGCATGATCATAATACAAATAAATTTATTGAATGTATTCAAACATCACATGATGTTTGTGGTCCCAATAACTTAATTGCTATAAAAGTAACTGCTCTTATTCGACCGACTGTATTAAAGAAATTTAATACAATACTAAAATCTATCAAAGATCGTTCGCTTCTACCACCATTATTTGAATTGATCAATCAAGAACAAAAAAATGATAAAATAGTTGCACTTCTTCAAGAATCTATCAATGCACGCATCATAAAAGATCAGGTAATCGACTAAATATTTTTCAATTAACGGTTGCGCTTTTCATATTTGTTTTTTAGAACGACATGCTGTCAAGTGTTACATTCGTGTCTAATGATTTAACAGAAATTCATAATCTTCTTATACGTTTAAATAAAATAGCTCAAGTAAAAAAAGATAAAATAAAATAAAATATTCTCTGTTTAATTTCATCTAAAAGATAATTACATGTAAAATACTTTGTAGGCGTGTGTTGAGAATAACATTTCTATAATGGTTGATGCTGAACAAACATATTTTCAAACCGCAATTAACTATCTTGCAACTGAATTACAGAGATATTATAATAAATCCGGTGTACCTGTTATCTATGGAACGTATCAATGTTATTTAAAAGTAAATGTTAATTAAATTAAAAATTTATTTTGTTTTTACTCTTGTTTTTTGGCATTATTTAAATCATAAATAGGATGCACTGAATTCTTTGACTCATGATCTTGCTGTAGCAGAAAAATACAATTATATATTTGCTGCTAAACTTGTACGAGGTGCATATATGGAACAAGAAAATCGTTTAGCTCGTGAAAATGCTTATGAAAGTCTTATAAATCCTACTTTTGAAGCAACATCACAGATGTATCATACATGTTTTGATAAAGTATTACAAAACATTGTGAAGCGTGAGCCTAAAAACGTTAGAGTTATGATTGCTTCACACAATGAAGATACTGTTCGATATGCAATTCAAAAGTAAGATTATGAAATCGAATTTTTACATAGAATTAATTTTGATTTAGAATGAAAGAATATGATATTCATCATGATTCATCAATTGTATCATTTGCATCACTTTATGGAATGAGCGATTATATAACTTTTACGTTAGCTAATTCTGGCTATCAAGCATATAAATATTTGCCATATGGACCCATTGAAGCATTACAACCATATTTATTTCGACGTGCACAGGAAAATCGAGGAATTTTTGAAAAAGCTGATAAAGATCGACGTTTACATTTTGAAGCATTCAAAGATCGAATATTTAATTCTAAGAATTGATTTTTTACTCATCTGATTCACTTTGTTTACTATTTGTCTCGTGGAAGGAACATATTTTATTTAATAAAATGCTTGTATATTCATATTCATATATACTATATATACGTATAGTATTTACAGTCATTTTTTGAATTCTTAAAGACTGTGGATAAGATTTGAAATGTAGATACTAGTGACTTTAAGTAAAAATTAAGAAATATGAGAGCATAGATAATAATACTATTTTGAATGTCGATTCACAAAAAAATTAATAGTTACCTATGAAGTTTTGCCATTCAATCACAGGTGATAAAATTTTGTGTTCTTTCTCACACAAAAAAACAAATAGGTCTTATGTGCTTATGGTTCTAGTCAATAGAAAGGGGGAAAAAAGAGTGTAAAGTAAATTGAAAACAATGTTATTAAAAATGATTGGAAAATGGAATCCGCATCGAATTCAAATAGCACGATATTTTGTTCGATCCTTTGCATCAAATATTAAAGAAAATCATGAAAAAGTAAACTTTGATTCAATTTCTGCTGCTTATGGATATAAATCAAACCGTGAATTATTTCGTGGATGGTTTGTATTCAAATTATGTTCTTATTCTTCACTAGTTGATCGTCTTTCTCAAGTAAATTTTCCTAGCTATTAGATTCAACTTTATTTCAGTTTTTGCATATATATATATATATATATATTATAGCTATTACCTATTTCACGTAAGATTCTTGGTCAACAATTATTTGAATATATAATTCGTTCAACACTGTATGGGCATTTTGTTGCGGGTACAAATAAAGCGGAATTGAAACCAATTGTGGACAGATTACGTAAACATAATGTGAAATTAATATTAGACTATTCTATGGAATCAGATGTACCAAGCAATAAGCAGTCGGTTATTTTTGAAATGAATCGTTTTTTCCGCTAATTTCAAAATTGTTGTTTTATTATCTTCTGCTGATATTTAGGGGAAAACTTGAATCATCTGTATTACATCATTCGAATGAAAATACATACAATGATAATCTGTTGAAATCTATCAAAAATGTTCAAACAGCCGCTGAATTATTTGGTTCATCGGCCATTACCGCAGTTAAAATGACAGCATTTGTTTCACCTGATATTCTTCAAAAATTAAATAGATTTCTAGAAACAGAACATCAATCGTCAACTAAAAATACGATTCTCGAGACTGCATCAAATACATCCATAGTAAATAATGTTTTATTTTCTTCGTTTCAATATGAAGACGATATTTTCTTTTTAGATAAGTAAAAATGAATTAGCAGAAGTAGAACATCTAATAAAACGAATGAATCGTATCGTTCAAGTAGTTATTTATTTCATTTTGTACACATTTTTAAAATAATATTTAGGAAGTGAAAAAACATAATGGGAGAATTTTTATTGATGCTGAACAATCCTATTTTCAAACAGCTATTCATAAATTCGTATTGGAATTACAAGAACAATATAATCGAGATAGTCTGATTGTTTATAATACATATCAATGTTATAGAAAAGTAAATAGATTAAATTGCAAGTTTACCAAACCAGTTTGTATTTATTTTTTCATATTAGACTACTCTGAATTTATTACGACAAGATTTAATACGATCGAAAAACAATAATTTTCATATAGGAATTAAACTCGTACGCGGTGCTTACATGGATCAAGTATTTATTTGATTTTTTAATTAATTAATTTTCTCATTATCTAATCTTTTTTATTTGATTTTCCAAAAACAAACAAAACTAGTACATATATCAAATATCTTAACTTTTAGGAACGACAACTAGCTATTGCAATGAAGAGTGTAGATCCAATTCATCCAAATTTTTTAACTACAACAGAATGTTATCATCGCGCATTTATCGAAGTACTTGAGCATGCTAAAGAAAAAAATGCTACTAAAACTCATGTGATTATTGCCAGTCATAATGAAGACACAGTTCAATTTGTTACTAAAACGTATGCTTCTATTTTAAATAAAAACAAACATAATCTTCCCTAAATTTCTTTTCAGTATGGATTCGATGAATGTTAAACGTGATGATGGTCTTGTTTCATTTGCTACTTTATTTGGAATGTGTGATTACCTTACATTTCCGCTAGGTAAAAAGAAATTTGTTTGCTATTTATAAATACTATGCAATTTCGTTGGTCTTTCTTCGTTGAACTATATAGCTGCTGTTGGTTATGATGCTTTTAAATTGGCACCATACGGACCAATAAGTAGCCTTCTACCTTATTTAACTCGACGTGCGCAAGAAAATCGAGCTATATTTGCTAAAGCGGAAAAAGATCGTCGACTACATTATAAAGCATTAAGAGAAAGAATTTAAAATAAAAAATATCATGTTTTACTTTTGTCTGCATAATACGTTTAACTACTAAATAGAACTTATTGATTAATACTCGATCTAATTTCGAATAGAGATTAATAAACTCTTTGTTCATATTCAATTTATAAAACAATATTATTTCAAGGTTTTAATCTATAGACAGGATGCATGCTACAAAAAAATGATGGTTGATCAAATTATTATTATGCTGAAACAATCATATTTTAACTATTTTTTCAATTTCAAATATATCGAAAGTTAATTTCATTGTAATTAAAATAAACAATGAACAAGACATACGTATTCATAGGAAAAGGCAGATATGAAAGAAAACAAAAATCCTTTTACAAAAAAACTGTTCAAGAAAGAGGAATGCATTAAGACTAGCTATAGAAAATTTCGAGACAATATACATCCTGATATAAAGAAAAATAAATAAAGTAAACTTAATTAATTATTCGTTTATTATAGTTCGTCTTGAGTAGATATTGACTGTTCCACGGATGGTTCTTGAGGAACAACTAAATGAAAAAGAGAATTTGTTTTACTAATACTTTCTTTTAGTTCATCTACCTGAATAATCATCATCTAAGCGCGTAGCTCCAGCTGGTTTTCTAATTCTATTTTGTTCCTTTCGAAACTTTTTATAGTATAAAAAGACGAAACTAACAAGTCCTATTAGAACAATAAAACTAGCAATAGGAGAAATAATTCTAAGTATTCGTTTTGTTGCTGGTGAATATTCTGTTCGTGTTGGAAAACCGTGTCTACCGGTTGATCTATGGTCGACAAAGGCACCACGTTGTGTTTGACTAAATTCTCTGTTGAATTAGAATTCACAATAAGCATTTTAAAATAACGTTTTAAGAATACGTACTGAGCATTACAACAGTATTGATAATTAGCATGTCCACAGCAAAATTGATCAAGCGGATTCATACCTGTACTTGCTGGTAATGGACAAATAAAATTGCCGAATACAAATCCATTAAAACTATCAAAATTTGAACAAGTTGAGCCACGACCTTGATGAAATACAAAGAAAATTACATTGAAACCTAAATTTATTTCTATTTATATGATGAAGTTTATTTACTTTCAACTTCATTGACAGTGAATAGTTTATCATCTTTACTTGCGTATTGCTTAGCTACTTTTTCAAGAAAAAGTGGTCCACCATCAGCTCGTGGTTGAATAATAGTTAGTTGAGGACTTATTTGACATCAGAAAATGAAAATAGTTAGAAAAAAAGTAACACTCGGATTTACTTATTTGGCGATGAGTATTGTTGTGCAGCTAATTTATGCTTATCTAATTCACTATCTCGATTGGATACCCAATTAACACGATTTGTACCAAACCATCCTAAAGGTTTTTCACCAGAAAACGATATTGCTGGAGATGCCGGATTATTAAAGAATCCACGACTACGAGCTGGTTCGAGTTGTGGTTGAGATACTGAAATTCGAGGATTATTATTAATTGTTTGTTGAAGATTAATTGGTTCATTAGATGCAATTAATTGTGGATTGCTCGATGGATTAAGTGGCGCATTATTCAATGGACCTTGTCTACCTATATTTGGTTGAGTTGTACGTATATTAGTATTAGTACCATCAATAATTTGGCGACGATAACGATTAGCCTTAGATTCTATTTACGACAGGAGATAAGTGTCATAATAATAAAAATAAATTTAATCATACTTACCACCAACGCAAGATATTATTAGTAGTAATAGAAATATCAGTTGAGAACAAGAAACGAAAGTCATCGTACTTGAAGTAGATATTCAATATTTCTATTCTTTTGCTTCTTTCGTTTTTTCTTCTCCGTCGATTTATTGTGTGTCAAGAAAAGTTGTATTCCGTTCTTTTTTGCTGTTCTCTATTCAACAGTTTTTTTCTTCTTCGGAAGACCATGACCTTTTTTTATATGATACAACTTACGTTTCCTCGTTCAGTTTTCTATCGTTCTTTTTTACATTTTCTTTCTACCTTCAATCAATGTATGTAAAGTTTCGTTCGTCGTCACTTCACTGAGACCTTCTCTTCTGTGCTGCCAACATCATCTCTTTATTTGATACATACTTTTTTTTTTCTTCTCAAATATTACTCTCCAGTGCTATGACATAACTTGGAGAACGTAATTTTTTTCTTCTTTCCTTTTCACTCAGTATATTACAAAAAAGAAGAAAAAAAAAGGCGAGAGAACTTCAACAACATATTAAGCCTAATCTATAGAACATATGTAATCGCACTAAGGACAGATACAAGTTGCTGCATCCAGTTTATTCCAATATAAGTTTACATTGATGTGCTGATCATATATTTGAACGAAATGAAGCTTCAGAAAAAAAAAATTCATTTTAAATTGAGAATATTCATGATTCAAAATACTAACATTTGACAAACCTAGAGAGTATACATATTTGATTTCTCAAGTGTTTTCTATGGCAAGGTCAGTGGAATATAGTATGAAATATAAATCAATCAATTTTTATTTCAATAGACATTTTCAAGATCAAAAGAACCTCTCTTCGTTGGTTTTTTACAATTATCATAGTTTTCTCTAATGCTTCGATGCGCTTCAAATTAAACGCGTAAAAATTTGTTTCTTTTTACTTCTATACGGACATCGATTTAATAGTAGCTACATAGAGCAAGTGTTATGCCGCAAGACAACATGTTGTTTCGTACATTCATGAAAATTCGTCGTATTTGTACAATTATATCGAGAAACTGTTTTGAATGCATCCGTGTAAAAGTAAACTCGAATTAAAGGCACTAATTTGTTCTCCAACGATTCAGATTTATTATAGTTAAAATTGTGACAAAATCTTTTTCTTCTAACCATTTTACTTTCATCATGCATATTGAATCTTTTCGATGATGGATTAGACCAATTCTTTTCATAGTCTCTTATGAAACGAAAAGTATCCTATTGAATAAATTGTTAAAATCATAAAAATCGATGAATTTGTTATATTACAATGATATGAATTTACAATCTTAGAATATGATTATTCTTTTTCTTAATTATATATGTCTGTCGTTACTCATAGTAAAGTAAACTCATAAGACTACTTTAACTGCTAGAAAAGAACAGTATTAATAGACCATGGAGAATCCCAATGGTGAATAAAGCTTTTTTGCTCATGTTTTCTCTTAAAAATTCCTTCATAAGGTAAATCACTGTTATTAGTCTTTGTTTTGACACCTGAGTCGATGACGGTAAGTCTTGCAAAGAATAGTAGAACTTTCGAAGGGTTAGATTTCACGAAAAATAAATTTACAATTATCTTTCAACAAATTGCTTTTGATTTTTTTTTTGGGAGAAAAGAACACAATAACATTATATGACATACGTTGCCGCAATAGCAATACTAGCGAAGGAAAAGTAATATGGTTAACTACAGCAACAAGAAAAAAATGCGCATAAATCAAAAAGAATCACCCTTCTTTAGTAATAATATGTTGATTAATAACATTTAAAATTTCTTTTCTTTTCGATGAACCCATTAAATTTTTTTCACACCCATTAGAAAATGTTAATGATTCCGAATTGGTCGTTGATGAACGTTGAGCAAAAAAACTTTCAATATATTGTAATATGTATAAACCACAATCAAAGTAATTTCGTTGTTGTGGTACTGCAGCTTCAACTGTTGGTATTGTATCAATATTAAATAACTTTCGTGCTAAAGATTGAACAGGTAACACTTTCTTATGATCATACTCAAGTTGAAGAAATTCACGTAGTGTTGCTGCAACACGAACTTTCGAAGCGATACGTAAAGAATCAAAAACAATTATTGCAGGAGATTGAGATCGAAACTTTGAACTAACGAGTGTTTCAATATTAAGTTTTAAAGGACTATCATTAGTGGACACAACTTCATCCGCATCATCAATAAGTTCAATTGAAATAATATTTGATTTCGATAGTGAATTGCTCGAAAGACTACTTTTTACAGATGGATGATTTATTTTCTTTGAACGCTTTTTTTTCTTAGATTTTGATCCACCATCTAAAGATAAATAATAAATTTCTTCTAGTAGATTTTATTTCAATTTGAGAGTTCAATGTCATACCATCATCATTATCTTCATCGTCACTAATTAAATCCGCTTCAGTGAGAACATTATTATGATTCTGTACAAGAACAATATACCAATGTGCATTTTGATTGATGGGTACGATAAGATACTCTTTTGAGAATAGATCAACATCACGAAGCCATCGTTTAACACGATTATAACGTCGTTCAGCTGCTCTAAAAATTAAGCGATTGATAATTTAAAAAATAGAAAACAATAGAGTAAGCATACGAAATATTTGGATTATCACCATTGCCTTTCTGTGTTAATCGTGTATAAAAGAATGAATTAAATAGATATGTACGATTACGATCTTCGTCAGACAATTTTTCATAATAAATATATCTAATAAATATACAATTCAATTACGGATTTCGATATAGAATAATGTCGAAATATTACTGTAGATAAAAGTCGATGATATTATCGTTGAGGAATTCGCCTTCACTCAAACCATGTAAATCATCAGATGATAAATCAAATCGAATTGTATTATTATTTAAACCAACTGTTTTCGCAGTTCTAAAACAATGAATGTATGTCTATGTTGTTTTTTCATTTAGTCAAATAAAAAAATTGATTCTAAGATTAATTAGGCACACTATCTTCATCTCAAAAGAGAACGAGTGAAAAAGTATATAATGTCACGATGAACTTTCACGGTTGAATTCCTTTATTCAACAATATAAACAGAGTTGTAGACGTCAGAACCCATTCAAATCTATTTAAGGTCACATAAACATAAACTATTTGAATGTCCTCTCGCAAAAAAAGAAATCAGTCATATTTCTCCTATGTATGTAAATTTGCAAATCTACTGAAAAATTACGATCGAAAAGAAATTCAGTGAAATGATATTTATGAGAAACAACGAAAAAATAACATACAAATCCTTGATGCTAAGAATAAAAGGTGCTTTCTTGGATGTTGCGGATGATATTTTAGCATATCGAGCTAATTTATATAATTCTTGAGCTCTTGCACCATTGACACAACAAATATCCTATAAGAAATAGTATAGAAAAATTTCCTTAAAGTTAAAATGAAAGTACCATTTTAGAGCATTTCATTTTAAGAAAATGATAAATTGTCGATGTATGTATTTGTTCCATGTCTGGTGTTAATGGTTTTAAATAAAAAATGATCCGACGTCTTCTTTCATCTAAATGAATAGAAATGATTTCTTAAAAGCAAGGAAAAACTCGCTCTATTTACCTTTCGAATCAGGATCGAAACCTTTTCCATGTTCATCCGATGTTGGAATATATTTATCAAAAAGAATAGCAAATTCATTACGAACTTGAATAAATGCAGCCGGTGTTTGAGATTGAAACGAAAAATAAAATGTAACTACATCTGAGTATGCTAATTTAATATTTACACGATCCAAGAATCCACCTGAATATATTTTTTAGGAGCACAATGTTTTATATTATGCAGTAATTTTTACCTGTAAGTCTCATTTCAAATTCTTTTTCTTTCATAAAAACAATATCAGATTCAACATTAAATTCTGCAATACCAAAACGAATAGCTGTACAGCGAATTTCAAACGGTTTTTTAGATATGTCTGAATATTTCGAAGGTAGTTCATATACATGAATTTTATCTTTGGAATCAATTATCCAATTCACTGGTTGATATGCAACATCTTGAATATCATTATCAGTAATTGTTGCTGAATTTTGTTGTTTTATAGGGGTTACTATGGAAATACTATCACCAATATCATCGTCGCTTAGACATATGACTAAAGAAATTTAAGAAAGCAATTAGAACAAGAAAACGTGCGCTATGTTCGAGAAAAATTACTTTCTGTTGATAATTTTGTTTTCTTTGCCATTCAATCTTTGTTGATTATGTGTTCATAATCATGATCTATTTTTCGAGAAGATTGATATAGATTGTTTGATAAAAAAAAGCAATTCTTTTTTATAATTACTTTTGGATAACGATAGAAGGCTGCTTGACTTTTTCTTGTTTATTTGCACACGTCTCGATTTGAGATATCTATAAAATAAAATCAGATTTACAATGTAGAAGAGAGAAAAAAAAGTAAATCGAGTCAGGTAAATTATGAAAAGTTTATATAGAAGTTATAAAGAATGTTTGCTGAAGATAATTTATTTAACATAATTTTAACTAAATGCAAATACCGATAACTTATGTTTTAAATTTATTCTTTCAATTTAGTTGATTGTTGAACTCAGAAAAAATATGAAAAATGACTGGATGAATGTCTGAGTCATTTTTATATATTTCATTGGTTCATACCAACCAATAGAGGACGTACAAGTTGAATATAGACAAAAACTATTTATAAATATTTAGTAATAAAACAAAATTCCCGTCAATCACTAGTTTTCTTATATACATGCCTCTGTAAAATCAATAAAAATCAAATTCACTACGGTTTTTAGTAATCCTGTACCGCATTCATAAGTAATGCTGCACGGTGTATAGAACGATTTCATGTCATGACCGTGTGAACAAAATACTATTGCTGGCGACTAACACAACAATACGACGAACCGAAGCAATTCTCGAATCGTATCGTTTGACGTCACATGCAAACGGTATATTAAATACTTGTTGGCTTGGATTTTACTTATTCTTTAGCCGTCCTCAATAATAATATCTTGCTCAGCAACGGTAGAAGTGGACCAACCGATTTGTAGATTTAGTCAGATGTAGGCATGTGCAGTGCCGGTGTACTGACCACCGACTGTACTGACGGTGTGATCAGTCGTCAGCTTTTCAGTATTTACACCGACACTGCACATCCCTAGTCAGAAGTTTCACCGCTGTAATTTATTTTGTTCGCTTTTTTCGATTTGTAGGTCGTTGGTGATTAAAAAGATATGAGCTTGGAGATTTTCAAGTCACTATATTTTCGTATTTATCAATTAAAATTCTATTTTGAGAAATTGAATTTTACACTTCTCATTCTAAAATAGGGACCTCAAATAAGCTACATGTATCTATTATGTTCTCGGAAGACTATTCAACAATCGAATGGAAAAAAGCACGCTAAATAGTTTTCATGTCATCGTGTCAATACAACACTATGAGGAAAGATTTCACTTTAATACGAAATTTTTGATAATCACCAGTGTTACACAATGCTAAATATATCTGAAAATAGAAAAACGGAAAAGTTTGAAGAGTAGTATTAAGTTGTTCGTTTAGTGAAGTTTATCTCTCGATCATAGGTACTATCTTGAAACAATTTAGAAGGCTGTCAATCAAATCAAGTCAAGCAACAACTTCAAGGAATAATCAATAGACCTAACTTATTAATGCTTATATTAGGAAACAAAGGGAAAAGACTGATCCGATCGCAGTCAAATATTTTGAAATAGCCAAATGAATTTTGCTTCCCTAGTATTTAGCTCTTGTTGTCAATGCTGTCCACCGAATCGTCGATCTAAAGATCATTGTTTTAGAGCAAAATTTTATGTTGATCAAAAGCAATAACATCCGTGAGAATTCTCAAAACAAGTGGGAAAATAAAGTTGAAGACGAACCTAAGTGCACGCTAGCTAGCCCATCCACAAGATGTAGGTTTGTATTGACAACAATAACTAATCATAGTTTCATAGTAACTTAAATTGAATATGATTTTAATTATTTTTCTTATCAATTACAGAATGTTTTATTTCCTTCTCATTCAAAGAATTATAGACAAGTATAGGAAGATAATCATAAAATGAGTACTAACCCTATTCTATAACCATAGTAGACACGTTTACAAATAGTAACACAATATTTTTGTGTACAGTATCATATGAAGATTCTCACAGAAAAGAACACGTTTATATTCTGATTTTTTCCCTCGAAACCATCACAAAGTGGTGCTATTCATAAAAGACCACGAGGAAAGGTGTTCAACCAAGAAATCAGCTGATTTATACATAACTCCTATGAATAGATAGTTTCATTTCGTCTCTATTTGTATTAACATAATATAAAGTGGCATATCTCATGTATTCATATCTTCAAGTTTGTATATATTCATAGACTTGTTGTTCAACAATAAAAGTACAACTTCTGAATTCAGTCAAAAATTCATGCAATCATGTAGAGTAAATGTGTACAATTCCCAGGGTGAAAAATCTGACATAAGATCTTATGAAATACATACAAGATCTTTGAATATGGGCGAAATCTTACAAGAATCATACAAAAAATCGTAGTCTCTGAGATCTTATATCAAGTTGCACAGTCAGATTCTTGAAAGATCTTANTAAGATCTTTCAAGAATCTGACTGTGCAACTTGATATAAGATCTCAGAGACTACGATTTTTTGTATGATTTTCGTATGATCTTGTAAGATCATACAAGATCAGATTCAGATTCTTATCAGATCTTAGTATCTGATTGTTTGTCCTGGGTTGCAATGACTGCCCAGATCAAACAATCAGACAGTAAGATCTTCTATGATCGTATCTCTGATCTTACAAGATCTGTGTCTGATTTTTTGGCCTGGGTGAGTCAAAAATATATCATTTTAATTTTGTGGTCATGATATATTTTAATATTGGTCTAGTTTAAGGGCGACATCTCCCATTCCACGTAAGTTTTGTGGTCATAGTAACAAAGTCGTGGATGAATGATGAAAGGAATAAATCAATGAAAAATATTTACTAAATATATTCACTGCAGTCTCTATTACTTTATTCTGTTTATGAATAATAGAATCCGAACTTGATATTTAACACTAAAATGATTTGTATAAAAATCGATTTTAAATTCAAATTAATAAACTGAATTTATTTTAAATCTATATTTTATTCGAGTATGACTATTTCAGCTAAACGCTTAAGTCATGTTCGCAAACGTAAGCCTTCTCTGAATTCATGCACAATTAAGTTGAGTATTGCTGACGAAAAGCTGCATAAGTATTCATCTTTAGTATTAATAATAAATATTCATGAAAATTTAGTCGTAACTATTAAAACAAAATAAGCCTTACAGAAACATATCAATTAGAAAAACAATATTATTATACGATTTGTGAAACAGATGTATAGTAGACTGTTAATGAAATAAAGCATCTATTTCAAATATTAATTATAATTATTAATTTCACAAGACGATCGTCTTTTTTACAAATGACTTATATTTCATTTGATGATGAAAGCGAGTTCAAAGTGATATTAAATGAGAATTTAAAATGTTTTAATGCATTTTGAGTTGCATTTCTACACGTGTTTATCGATGAATTTTATTTTTTAGATTTAAGTAGCAAAATTATGAATGATGCTGCACCATCAAACAAATCTTTATATCGTTGGGAAAAACGTGCATCAGCTCTTGATCATCCACCCAAAGCTACAAAACATGGTAAGAAAACAACCTATAAAATGGTTATAGAAATAATAAAGATGCACGAAAATTAATTTAGATGATATAAAATCTTGGTTGCGGCAAGTTGAAAATGCATCATCAAATGCAGTTGAATCGGTTTTTCCACGTTCATCTAGTCGACAAACAGGAAAAGTGCTCGCTAATCAAGCTGGTGTTTATGCTAAAACAACTGATACAACGTATACAGGTAAATACAAGACTTATATTTGAAATTTTATTGAAGAATAAATTTTGTTGATTTTCGTTATATTTTTTTTTCAGAAGCAAGAGCAATTCTTGATGAATGGATGACTGATAAACTTCGACTTGACGCTGGTCTTAATGATAGTTATGATGAAGAAATAGTTCAATCTAATGTACGATCTGTTAAACAGGCTTGTAATCTTAGTTTTGATGATGACGATCAATTAGAATTTTTACAAGAACCAAAAGATTTATTCACATTTCAAGATCCAAGTCTTTATTATGAAACACACGATGAAACTGACCTAGTCAAAGATATTCTTCATGGTTTGTTCTACTTTCTTCTTTATATAAAAATAAAACGTCATATAAACGAATCTAGACTTGAGAAGTAAAGACCTATTAACTCGACAACAATTAGTGGCTATGGAAAATAGTAAACCAACAACTGTTGATATTCAAACTAAGATTGAAGAACGACACAGACAAGTATGAATAAAAAGAAGATTACTTTCTTCAATTTTAATTATTTGATTTTAAGGTTAAAGAAAATCATGAAAAAATGCAAAAAGAACGTGACGTTAAACGAAAACAAATACAAGCAAAAAAAGAAGCTGAGGCTCAAGCTCGTCTTCTTGTTCTTAAAGTAAACATTTCCTTCTTCTTTTTCTTCTTCTTCTTCCGCTTCTGCTTCTGCTTGTTTTCTAGTTGATTCATTATTTCATTTTCTAGGAAGAACGTGAACGTGCTTTAAAAGCTAAACACGAAGAAGAACTAATCGAACGACACGTGGTGGAAATTCGAAAAGAAATGCATGAAAAACGTATACAAGATGATGAACAACGAAAACAGTATGTAGAAAAGTTTTCAAGAAATCTAAAACTAAAACAAATTTGAATTATTTCATGAAGAACATTCTTGAGTTTTTTAAAATATACGAATGAATTTCTCAATCTCTAAAATAAAGCTAGATCTTATCTTTGTGAAGAATATGTCTGTGCAGTTAATTCGCAAACTTTTGAGTTACGTTATTTTTAATTTTTAAAATTAAAATATTTTCTTTTCAGTCAACGTGAATATGATCATGCTAAAATAGAACGTACAAAAGCTGAACAAGAACGAGCACGCAAAGAAGAAGAATTACAAAAATTAAAACAAATAGCCCTTAAAGAACAAAATGATTTCCATGAAAAACGAGTACATACTTTAGTCGATGATTTTATTCGAATGAAAGCATTAACAGTAAGTTTTCTTTCTCAAATCTTCATTTGAAAAGTTTTTATTCTTTATGTTTTAAGGTTCTGCAAAAACATTTTTCTGCTTGGCTTAATGTTGTATTAGAACGACGTTTACAAATGGGTCGAGCAGGTGCATTATCTGATTGGAAATTACTATTTCAGTATGTTTTGAAACAATGAATTCTTCTATCTGTAAGAGAATTTTAGGTCATTTCATTGGTGGAGAAGCGTAGTTCGAACAAAAAAACTAGAAGAAGAAAATGAAATACACATGACTCAAATGAAAGTATTCTCGAGGAAAATGCAACAAGCAAGCGTGCATTATGAACGCACAATACTACGAAAGTATAACAAGATAGCTATAATCAACTTATTCTAGGTTTCTATTTATTAAGATCGATGATAGTTTGGCAAATTTACATTCGTAATGAACGTATTGCAAAAAATTTAAAACACGAACAAGAATTAACAAAGAAAAAAATTGATTCATTTCTTGATGCTGCATCAACTGGTAAACTTTGGGGAAATGAACAGCAAACATCACAAACAACACCAACAACAAATTCTGCTGTTACAACTACTCGACAACAATCTCAGCAAATAAAAGCACGAAAAGTATCAGTAACTACTCGTACATCTTCATTATCTTCTCGACCACATTCAGCTGTAACCTTTGGTGATAAATCATCATTACCTACAAGAACTCAATCAGATATAAAAATCGATGATTTTTTTCAAGTAAAATCATCGGGTAATGAAGAAGAAGAAGAAGAAGAACCGTTACGAGCGTAAGTTTTAAACTTTTCATCTTAAAAATGCATAGTTTCAATCTAGTTTTCCAAAATAATTCTGCATTCTTTTATTACTTAAGATATTCCACTAATATGCATAGAAAACGTTTTAGTTGCCAATCATTTGATGATACATACACATTTATTTTCATTCAAATATATGTATCCTGAAAATCGATTTAATTTTATCCGAAATATTTTCTTTCATAATATTCATATACTTTACTTGAATGAATATTGATTGTGTTTTACATTCTTATTTTGTTTTTACAGTACTAGTGCTGGTGTACCGTTGGTAGCTGATACACGCCGTATGCATCTTGATTTTGATGCATTGTCCAGTAGTGATGAAGATTTAACGAAGAAAAAAACTCGTGAAAAACGTATTCGTCATGAAATGGCTGAGCATAAGGCAACATCACGAATTATGCATACTTTTGAAAATCGTTATAATACTCAAATGAAAATGCTTAAAGAACAAAATCGTTTACTAAAAGGTTGATTTTTTGTTGATGACAATTTTGATTAATTTTATTTTCTTCTTTTGAGTTAGATCAACAACTAATGATAGAAGAACTTAAATACAAACAAGAACAACAAGTTCTTCATAATCAAATTTCAAATCTTGAAGTATTAAAAGCACAACAAGTATGAAAAATTTATTGATGTTTTTCTTTGAACTTGAAATAAGCGAGGATTCATTTCTAGAATGAACTCGAAGAAAAACAACGAAAACAATTAGTAAATGACCGACGTCATGCAACTGCTCTTATTCAAGCACATAATCGTGGAGAAATACAAAAACAATTGAATACAAGTCGATTGGAGTATGTTCTATAGATTTTTATTATTTCATTTCTCTTCTTCATTGGTTTTTGAAACAGTCTAACATTAACTGATCGGCCAACAACAAGAAATGATATGATATTGTTAAATATGGAAGAAAGAGCACGAAGACGAAATGCATTGAAAACTGAACGTGAATCTAAACGACGAGCTATTGAAGACGAAAAATTAGCTAAAGTACAACGTACGGACAAAAAAAATCGTTTTTTTATTTCGTTTAAATAAATAAATTTATAATCTTTAGAAATGATGGAAGAAAAAGCTCGTCAAGAAGAAGAAGAAAAACGATTAAAAATTGAAGAAGCACGAGAAAAGCGTCGTGTTGAGAAAGAACGTGAATTAGAAAAAAAACAATTTGAAGAACGTTTAATTGTATTAAATGAAAAAGCTGATATTCATTGCCGGTAAAAATCTATTTTCTATCTACAAAAAGAAAAATTATCTCACGATATTTTACATTTAGACTCTTCCGTATGCGTTATTATGGATTGAGTCCGTTGAAAAAACTAATGCTAATTCGTCATCAACAAATGCAAACAGCTGCAGAACATCATAATTACATTGTTGTACAACGAACATTTAATGTTTGGTATGAAACTTTAAGACAAGATATTGAAATAAAAACGAATCGTGCCATTGGATTTTACAAATCTTTACTATATCGTCGATATTTTACATCGTGGCAACGATATAAACATCAATCAGAAATAGCCGAAGAACGAGCTGAAAGGCACTATGTAAATCATTTAATCAGAAATATGTTTAAAGCTTGGAAAGATTATACACAAACAGAAGTAATTCGTTTGTGGCGTTTAGAAGATTTAGCTAAAGAACACGATGTTAAAAGAATTTTTAAAAATACATTCATTATTTGGCGTCAATATCCTATGGAACGACGAAAAGAACGAGATAGAGAAAAACGATTGGCAGAAATGCGTTTAAAAGTGAAAGATCTATTACCGGATTTTCGTGGAACAGAATCATCATCATTGAATGGTATCAAGGGCAGTGATAATAAAACTTAATTGTTCTTTTTTTGTATATTTTGTTCAATGTTGTTGTTTTTTAATAATTGATAGCAATATCTGTATGTCTACAACATTACATAAAAACAGCTACTCTGATCTCTGATGATGAATCATCGCAAAACTCATAAAATAGCTAGTAAAATGCAAAGCAATTTTTTTCCTACACAGAGACGATTGGGACGTGATGCTAAGAGGAAAAAATATATGCATTCACATGTGCTTGCCGACTGAAGGATGTTTTTCTTCTTTTCTCTTCCTTTTATAACAGTGATTCTTCTGCGAGACTCAAAGTAAGTACTAAAACAGCATGCAGTTTTCTTTGTAATAATATCAGCGACATGACTGACTTAGCAATTTTGTTTTTCTTCTTTTTGTATTTCAGATATGATCGATAGACAACGACTGATTCCAAATCTCAAAGAACAATTGACCAGTAAGTTTCATTTATTTTTCAAATAAATTCACTTATTTATTCTCTTTTATTTTCTATATTTAGATGTTGTAAAAGTATTGACTCAGAAAGATAGAAGTTTACAAAAAACTCGTCGAGAAAAAATCCACGATCTAAATCAAGTAAAACCTGGTGACCATGTTAGTTTTTATAAAACAGATTTTTATTATGCACATCATGGTATCGTCAGTGAAGTACGTGATAAACAACTACATATGATACATTATTTTAATACATTAGAACATGCACGTAGTGCATTGATGAAAGGTTCAATTTATATAGCGGCTATCATCGAAAGCGATTGGCGAGTAAATATTAAGAGTACCACTGAAGACGTTTATTTACATCACTATGACGATATTCCATGTTTTTCGAATGAAGAAACACTTCAACGAGCTTATGCACAACTTGGAAAACGTGGCTATTCACTATTGGGAAATAATTGTGAGCATTGGGCTAGATGGTGTCGAACCGGTGAACATTACTCTGAACAAATTGTTACATTTCGAGGTTTAGTTAAAAAAAAATCAGCAACATTATTAATTATCGATCCAACAGCATTATTAGTAAAAGATATAGCATTGATAAGTGTTCGAACATTTGGACAATTTTTGAGTGCAATCGGATCTGGCATAATTCTAACTGCCGTTGAATCTATTTCAGCATATATTGACATCAGTAAAAAGAAAGATCAAAGAAAAAAAGGAACTTTGAGTGATGTTGCTCTTAAAAAATATGTTGTAAGACGTATAACATCGGCATCAACAACTGTAAGTTTGAATATTTTCAAGAAAAAAAAAGAAAAAAGAACTTTATTTATATTATAATCTAATAGATTATCGGTGGAACTGCTGGAACAATTGCTGGTACAATATTTATTCCAGTACCAATACTTGGCGCTACAGTTGGCGGTGTAGTAGGTAGCGTTGGTGGAAAACTTATTGGTGATGTCTCAGGCATTGCCCTATCGAAAATTCTTGAAGTTTACGAAAAAATCAAAGAATCAAAAATAAAAAAGATGTCTACAATTCCTCAACTAATGACTAACATTTCACCGTCCAGTGAACTTGTGCATGGTTTAATGGCACTTACATTTGAACAGCAACAAGAAGAAGAACAGATAGCAAAAGTTGTTCAAGAAGCAATTACTGTTAAGTCATCATCAAATTCACTTTATCCATCACTAGATGAATTTATAAATGATAATTCGAATATTACTCAAGAAAAATATGAAAAAACAAGAGAATTAGCAACCGAGCTATTCGTTGATGATAATTCAGTGGAATATTTTGTTTTAACTCCCCTGTCGGATTCAAATTCGCCTGAAGAGTTTGCATCATCAACAGATCTACTTGTACTTCGATGGCCAACAGAAATAATTAAGCCGTGGGAATCTGGTGAAGAAACTGTATTAGATATAAACGATTTAAATATTAACAAAGAATGAATGAGTAAATATAGATTTGTGTCATTAATCAAATGTCAGATTTATTATTTTATATATAAAAAAAGAAACATTTTTTTTATCTAAAAAGCAGAATAAATTAAGTCGCCGTCGATGAAATAACAGGTGCTTCATTTTCATCACGTAAACCCATTTCACGTAAAACACCAAACTCGAATTGAAGAAATTCATTAAATTCATTTTTCATTCTTATATCAATTTCTTCTTGTGTTGGAATATGACTTGGAGCAATACCAGCTTTCATTGATGCTAATCGTTCTTTTTCACGTTTTTCCTCTTCACGTAAATCCCATCGATGTTTAACAAAACCACGTCGTTCAGTTTCACGTTCGAGATAATTTGTTACCACTATACAAAAATTAGAATTTCGAAAATATATTTTATCTTACTAAAAAAGGATAAAATCTTACAAGCTAATTCTTGATTAACTGGTTGTCGTAATGCCCATGGTACTTCAAGTATATGAAGCGTGCCATTACTGTCTCCTGCTGCCAACAGCTGTTGTTTAGCTAAATTAATAATTAAAAACAATTAAATATATGGTTTTTCTTTCTGTCAGCGACTTTAGTTTACATGATATAACTTTTATATTAAGGAACGTCACAGCTGAACTTGATATAGATTGAGATAATGATGGAGCATGCGTTCGATCGATAATGTCCCAAATATCAACGCTTCCGTTTTGTTTTGATATATAAAAAACACCTGGCCGTGTTGGAGACCATTCAGCATCAGTTATTTTTTCTTTTACTGGTGCTGCATGTAAAAGTGCGCCAGACTAATAAATAATGAAAATAAAGTATGATATTTATTTTCCAAAACAGTTAGTTCAGGAATTCATTTCAATTTTAACTATTCCTATTAACAGTTTTTGTACAACATATCTGATCGATTTTTGGCTATTGTCATAAATTGTTAGATAAGAAACAAAATTAGTCAATGACGATAATTCGGTTACACTGGATTTTGAACACTTTTAATAATAGGGTTAAGACAATAATGTATTGAATATATTTTTGATAGAAACAAAGTTCTCTATAAACGGTAGTATCAAAAGTGTTTCTTTCTTTTTCTTTTAGGTTGGATTAAAATACTTCTCAATTACCTATGTAGTTTTAATCGAAAATAAAGAAAGAAATTTCAAACGAATCTTTAAATTGATATCTTACTATAATTTTGTTTCTTTCTAATGGGTTGTATGCAGACGAAAATGGCACATGTATATTGTGTATAGACTTTTCACACACAAACTATGTTCGCTTGCTATTTATTCTGTAGATAATTTGGAATTTAAGTTAAAGACTTGAGATTTCTTCATTCCTATCTTATAAAATAGTTATCAAACAAATTAACGTAAAACTCTGTAGAATTATAATCTTCGTGATAGATAGCTCTCTAAAAAGCAAAAGGCTTGCATCAGATGCCTAAATATTATCGAATGATAAATTTTCATATAGAAAATAAATAGTTGAGAAACTATCTATAGCAGTAGTTCTAATCTATTGTGTTTTTAATGAAATTAAAAAAATGAATTAAGTTTTATTCTTTAAGACAGATGTTTTTCACTAATAAGTGAAATGTCTATTCCATCTTTGACCATAAATTATTCACTTTCTTCAATAGAAACCTTCAAGATCAACTTAATTAAATAAATTTTTAGAATGTATTCAATGTAGTTCAGATCTTCAACGGAATTCTAAACATTTATTCAATAGACTACAGTATGTAACATTCATCAACATTAGATAAACAGCTGCGTTCATTAATTTTTAGTTCTTCTCATAATTATGGTTAATTTGACGAAAAAAAAACGAGTTGAGAAACAATAAAATTATTTTTAAGTAATGCTTTTAGAACAAAAATAATCATGAATAGATGAAGAGAAGGATTTTTTTTCAAGTGCTATTATTTTAGGGATGAACTGAAATTAAAAAACACTTACATGGATTTTTTCTTTCCAAATTTGAAACAACCATCCACCCGCAACAAGTATAACATCTTTAAAAAATGGTGAACGTTTAAGAGCAACGACAGGGCCATCAACAACAGCAATTGACCACGCTGCCTTTGGAGCTAAAATCAATCGGCATAGTTATATAATTAGTTGATTGTTTTCAATAATACTAGAAAATTTCGTTGAATCTTGATCTTTTTGTGGCATCCAATCTTGATAAACTAATTGACCATCCTATGATTACACAAGGAAAAAATAATTAAAGTAAATCATTATTCATTAAGGCTTTCATCAATCAGAATATTTTAATTTCATAAATGTATCTTTATTTTTTCACGTTCATTTGATTTAAGCATTCATCTTACAAAAAAAAATGAGAACCTATTACGTCCTGCTATTAATATCGACAGGAAATCATGGTTAACTAAGTACAAATTTATATATATATATACTTCGACAAAAGATCTTTTTCTTTCTTTCCTTTTTACTCGTAAATATCACACGTATCGACACATTAATTTAGTGAAACATTTTTGTTATTAAAAAGATGTTACCAAACTCGATGGGTTTATTTTTGCTATTTACAATACTTTTCTCAATCACGACTAATGCTTATCGATTAAATGGTATTCAAGATCAAAATAATGCTGATGACACTAAAGAAATTCAAGATTCGTACATTGCTCAACTAATTGATTCACCGATAATCGAAGAAGAATCTGTTTCAAAACGTGGAATTATGACTTTTAAAGATTTTTTAAAAGCTGATCTTTTACTCAATCGTCGTCCAGGTTTAATTCGTTTAAAATAAAATAAATATTTTCCATATTCTACTTATTTTACCATGATAAAATAAATTCCTAATCTTACACAAACATACCTCGGTACCAATATAAAAGAATGTATCAATACTTTGAAGAACTTTAGCTTTTGCTTGTGATAAACTTTTATTAGGATCATCAAGTGGATTCACAAATTGACCAAGACTAGGATCTTTTTTCTTTTCAAACAAGTCTTTTTCTTCTTGATTTACTAAAATGACAAAAGAAGTTAAAACACTAAATTACTAGTTTCCTTTTGTTTTCTTTTGTTATACATACAAGTATCTCGATCACCTTGAATTTCACGCATTGAAAATTTTCGTGGAGCAAAATCCACCATACCAGTTTCAGGACTTTGCATTGTTACCTTAAATGATCATTTTGTTTTTAGTCTCAGAGTAAAATTAAAACTAAATTTTTTTTCTATTTACACGAAGATACGGTTTCCAAATAAGATCTAAATGTTTAAATGTTAATGGAACACCCATTGGATGATTAATTTCTCGTTCTTTTTTTGATAGTGGTTTAACACCAGCACGAGGTACTCGTGTTTCCCAAAAAAGAACTTGACTAAATAGAAAAAATAATCGCTGGATTCTAAATAATTAAAACGTCGTTGAATATCTTTACTTATCAAATGCACATGTCATTATTTGAGAACAATTCATAGCAAGATTTTCTGTTGGTAAACCTTGTGCTGTTATCTGAAATTAATATTTATGATTGTGCATATAGCTATTAGAAAACAAAATTTCCTTTTTTTGTTTCATACTTGATAATGATCGGGAATCCATTGAAGATCTGTAATCGGTTCTGAATGGCCATTTTCAATGCTTGATACAGCACAATAACGGATATGTGGTGTTTGAAAAAAAGTTTCATCTTCAAAACCAGGCTATAATAAAGAAAAGAAAAGAAAAAAAGAATTTCGTTTTTTAATTTATTGATTTTTCATCATACAATAAATAAATCTTTGTCACGGTGATCACCACGAGGATTTTTAATACGTTCTTCGTATTCTTTTATATCCCACATGACAACTTGTCCATTAATACAACCACCAGCTATCACATGTGGATCTGTCGGTGAAAATTGAAAACATTGAATATCATCTGGTGCTTCTAAATACAACTAAAGAACAAAACGCAAAATATAATATTTAAGCTAATGAAAGAATAGCTCTCATTACTTTTGGTTGAATAGGATCAACAAATGACCAAATAAGAATCAATGATGGTGATGTATTGATTCGACTAAGATTATCTGTTCGTTCATCAAAGCCTTGTCCAGCAGCAAGTGATACAGCAATAATACCTGCATGATGAGAATTTTCTTTATATTTTATTGAGAATGTAAAAAGTAAAAGTTACCCCGCAATGTTGGATGCCATTGAACACAAGTAACAATTTTATCTCGAGATTGTTTGATAGATGAAAATGATTGATATTCCTTTTTTTTGTGTTTTAATAAAATTAAATATTAAATTTCTACTTAGAAGTAAACATACTTTAAGATGTGAATCACCTGGACCACCTAATCCATCAAGATTGCCACCAAGTTCTTTCCAATCAAGATAAAATGGATCATGAATAATATTTTGTTGAAGTGCTTCGCTAAATCTATATTAGATAAATTATTGTGTGATTAATTCGAAATAATTGACATATATTAATATTACAAATCTTTTGCATTCGTAATCATATTCATTAATACTGGATCTCCCATACATTTTATTTTGTCTTTTTCAGTAAATGTACGTGCTTCATATTGAGTCCATTGATTTTTTGGATAACGCCAAATGGTTTGAGCAGAATTTTCACGATAGTCGGGTGCTGCCTATTTATTCTCAAAAAATTCTTATTGAACAAAAATGTTTTGTTACAGTTCAAAAAATTTGACCAACCTGAATTGCAAGATCAAGTTCCATCTTTTTTAATTCGAATTGTTTATCTTCATATTGTTCTATGCGAACAAAGTTTTTTTTACGTTCAATATCAGGATCAAGATCTTTAAATTTTTCACTCGGTGATACTGTAGTTGCAATACGATCTGGAACTTTAATTTTGTAACGTTTCTATTAAATTATTGAGAATATTACTTTAATTATATTTCATTTATTTCATGATTATGATAGATTTTTTTCTTACAAGTGGTCGATTTAATACTAAACGTTCATTTTCAATTTCGACTTCACTTCCAAGTGATATCCATTTTTTCGATACAGGTGGAACGTATTGTTCAACTTCATCGGATTCTTGTATTGGCAATGTAACAGGCGGCTAAAAACAAATCTTATATTAAGAAGAAATCTGGTTTGATAGATTTTCAAGAATTATTTAAAAATTTTTCACTATGGATATGTATTTATGAAATATCGATACGATCAAAACTGGAAAAGATTTTCATATTCTTAAATATTTCAAATAAAATATTACTTACATTTTCTATAAGTTTCTTTAATTTTGAATCAAAACAGATAACTGTAAATAAAGCATCGAAAGAAATGATTACTATTCGCATCATAAATTATTTTACATACGAAAATTTTGTGAATAATAATAATCATAATCATAAATAATAGCTATTTCATTTTCAGGATAACTCTAAAAAAAAATAATAAAATGGATGAAAATTATGAATGAAATAGGAATATATAGATATCACTAAACCTGTATTTGTTGTTGAAATTCATAAAAGTTTGAACCTTGTCCATTGGTTTGTATGTCATTAAGAAGAATTTCTTTATCAATCATTTTCGAATTATTTTCCTGTGTTAAATCTTCATCAACGCATAATTGCATTGCTTGCTGCGTTGCTGACGATATAAAAATCGTATGAATGCCAGGTGGTAAAACTAAAAATGGAACACCAAACAAAAATTACAACTATGTTTACTCATAAATTCATCTTTCTTACAATGAGCATTTTCTGCAACTTCCACTCTTTCCGTAGCTGATTTAGGCGCTATCAAATACATATGTATATATAGATAAATGATTAAAGTTCTTGTTTTTCTTTGTACAAAGGTTTATACCTGGTACTGGACTAGCTGCATTTTGTTTATTAGTAGCTGAACTAAGTTTATCACGTGCTCCTGAAGGCGAAACAGCACTTGCGGCACCTGATCGAACAACTGGTGAACCAAGTTGAGAACCAGCAGCACTACGACGTTGAGCACTACCTGTTGGTGGTGTTCCACTTTGACTACTTGATTCACGAGGATTTTTTGATTCACTAGATTTTGAACCCGCTGATTTAGTTGGTGTTCTAGGTGCACTCATTTTATTAATTTTACAAATAAGAATAGAAATTTTAAACAACGATTTTCTCTCGCCATTATTACCAACAAATGCTATGGTAACGCTCAAGCAAACGAATCCAGATGTCGTTATAGGTCGTTGGTTTCAATCATTTCTTTGTTTGGAAAGAACTTATCAATATTCCTGTTTTTTGAATGTAACGAGTAGATAATTCGATGAAGATTGAATTTTTGACCTCTTAATGGATAGTATTAGTAATTCAGGCGTCAGTCTGATACTCAATCCTACTATTGCAAATGAAATAAATGATAATCAACATCAACATGATTTATCAATATGTGAAGAAGAATTTGAAAACCAAGAAGAAATTCAACAAATGCTTGCCAATGCATTTGATAGTCAATCATTATCGAATACAGATAATGGTGAACATTTATTTGAGGATGATGATGATTATAATGAAGAGGAAGACGAAGAACCATTATCGGTTCATGAGTAAATTCTATTTTATTGATGTTTAGTTAATCAGAGTTTTTCTTTTTTATTTATTTATCTTAGTGCAATGATTGAACATGCACGTCAAACAGAAGATGATACCCTTCTTCGACAAGAAAATGAAACATTACGTCATCGTATAGCTGAATATGTGACAAGCGAAGAAACTTATAGAAAAAATGCATTGGAACATGAATATAGAGTAAATGAACTAAACGAAAAACAGGAACAAAACGTTTTTTTAATGCGTCTTGAGTATGAAACAAAAATCGAACAATTAACAAATAAAACCAGTGAACAACAAATTGAAATACTAACATTAAAACAAATGTATGAAACTATGTATGATGAAAAATGTCATGCTGATGAACGAATCAATGATATTCGTTTAAATGAACAAAATCTTCAAGAAAAATTAGATAAAATACAAATGGAATATGATCAATTATTAAAATTGAATAAAAAACCAATGATGTTCAATGTTATTACACAAACAGTAAGAGAAACTGTCTTAAGGGTGACGGCAATTGTTTTTGAATATTTCCAAGTATAACTGTTTTTAGGAAATAAATAATGAAATTGAACAAAAGCTAGAAATATTAACAAAACAAAATAATGAATTAGTTGATGAATTGAAACGAACATCGAATAAGTTCAATCAATTACAGATTAATTCAAATGAACATGAACAATTATTTTCCAATGAAAAGATAAAATATGAAAAACATATTAAAGAACTATCTAGGCGTCCATCAATGACTTGTGTTAAACTGCAAACAGTAAATTATTGTATTATTCTGGAAATCCTCGTATGTATGAATTTTTTGTCTCTTAGGATTCGATTCAACAAGATGATGATAATAAAAAATTAAAACAATTGCAAAATGACATTGAAGATTATAAACTAAAACTCAACGGTAAACAAATGGAAATTAATTGTTTACAATTTGATTTGAATAATTTAAAACAAGAAATGAATGATCGTTTATCATTATTAACAACAAATATATCGAATGAAAATTTAAATAAAGCTCTATCAGAACGTAATCAATATTTAAATGAATTAAATACATTAAAAAATGAACTACCCGATTTAAAACAACAAATGATTGATAGTTTTCAAACAAAAGTTATAATATTTAAAGAAAAAGTTAAAAAATCTTTAGTTGAAAAAGAAAATGATTATAATAGAAAAATTGAACAAATAGAAAATGAATATATTGATCAATATGAACAGGCTCTGGAGAAAAATAGACAGATAGTACGTTCATTAATTGCATCTAAACAAGAAGAATTCAATGCAGAGAAAGTACAAAACAACAATAATTTTAAATTCAAAAATATCATGCTTATACATATATATTTAATTAAGGTACAGATAATTTTCGAATACGAAGAAAGATTAAAGAAATTTCAGTCACAACAGGTAAACAAATAATTTGCATCAGATGAAATATATTTATCATTTATTCTGATTATAATAATTATTTCTAAGTATGAAGTTTAGATTTAGAAAAGAAAAAGAAATTATGATAACAATAGATTTTGAGCTTTTCCATGAATAGAAATAGTAGTTAAAAGAAAAGTTTTATAATTATATATTAAACCAGAACCAAAATCATATTAGAATTCTATTTACTCTACTGTAAGAAGACCAAAGGGTGAAAATTAATTCATAGGTTCGGACGATTTATTAATTGAGGAAGAACAAACAGAGACTATCCACATAATGTCACATTAGTATGCTTTCCATGACCTTTCGGAAACCAGAAAATCAATTTGAAGCAAAGTCACTGAATCGTATGCTACATAATAGCACAAAAATAATATTGTTGCTTGAAAAAAAGTCGACCTTTCCGAAAGTAGTGTGCTATGTAAAAGTAACTTTGGCTTTCTTTCGATATGTAAAATTTTCTTTCATGAGTCCTCAGTAAAAACATACCATTGCGCAATCAATTAAATCCAATACAAATATATTGTACAAACGAGTCTTTCTATTATTCATCTTTGTTATTTAAATTGTATTAATAAATGGATCATAGAAATTTCTATACAAAACGAAAACTTATTTTTATCAATGAAAGAATTCGGTCTAATTACGTTGAAAGATCAGACTTGGTAATATCAGTTTAAGATAATAATGATGAGATAAAAAAGTAAAAAGTAAAAGCTGCTTTTAATCAGAAATATTCTATTGAAAGTTTTCCTATATACTTGAAATATAAAAAGTAATAAATGAAAAAAACTACTTTTTATTACAACTGCTAATCATTCTTTAGTGCATTCAATCACTCAACGAAAGCATCGCTCTATTTCCAAAGAAATTCTTAGACTATTAAATAGAAAAAAAATCGAATTCTAAGCGAATATTATTTTTGTCTGATATTTTATAATATGCTTTTTTCTCAGTTATCTTGTTTTAATTTGATAGAATCTCAATAAAATAAGAGTTATAACGTAGAGAGAAGATACTTCTAGATTAGAATTCTGTTGAGATTGTTTTTTGTAGTCTTATGCTCATGTGTCTATTGATACTATGATGTGAGAGTGATCAAGAAGCTGGAGTATTTCTTGTGCAATAAGTCAAACAATTCCCTAATCTAGTATTGAGTAGTTCATAAAAATAATTGTAAAATTCTCTTTGACCGAATCAATAATTAGTTTAATTATTGAAAATTTAGCTATCAGACAATGATCGACGTATCCTTGAACAAAAAATAGATGAATTAACTCGTGCTAATGATAAATGTAGTCAATACATAACGAAACGTGAACATGAACATCGTCAACGAGAAAAAGGATCTTTAAATCTTCAACAATTCGATGAAACAAAACGAAAATATAACGATGAAATTCATCGACTTTATGATCAAGTATTTTGTTTTTAATATTTCTATTCGGAACTAATTTTCATATTGACGATTTCATTCTTAGATCGCAAAACAAAATCAACAGCAAATTCTACTAATCGATGAACATCAAAAACAAATCGAACAATTAAAAAATACATATGATCGACGTTATCGTATTCTTTTAGACGAATGGAAAATATACAACAATGATTTACATGATAATAATACGAAACTTAAAACAAAATTAAAAGAATATGAAAAAACTATAGTACAATTACGTTATCATATTATTAATTTGCAAATTGAATATTTGCAAAATGGTGGTAATTCAAATAAAATTCTTCAATTTACAAATGAGATCAAATAATAGTTCTCTAGTCAGTTCTGTCTTCTTCTTTTTCATATTTGTATTATATAATGAAATAAAAATGATTTTTTTTTTTTATAAATGAATTAATGTTGATACAAGTTTACGATATTGAATACGACCATTTTTTGTTCGAGCATCGGTTGCTGTAATCATATCATCAACCGAATCTTTTGATAGCTGTTCACCTGTTTGCTGCATTAAAAAACGAAAATCATTCTCAGATATAGTTTCTAAATGATATGAAGAAGAAAAAAAAAGAATTATTTTTAGGAAATTGTATGATAAAACATTTTGTTTTACCATCATTTTGTGTGTCAAATAATTTTAAAGCAGAAAGAATAGTTTGTGTCTGTTTTGTTAAATTTGGTTGGTCCGTAGCAGCTATGATTTGTAATAATTGTGGAAAATTAATACGATCGGTTCTATCGGAATCAAATTTCTTCATTAAATCATTTATTTCACTATTGCTAATAGAATATTGCATAGCTCTAAGACATAAACCAAGTTCGGAACGTGTTATTGAACCATCGCCATCATCATCGACCATTGAAAAGATCTCTTTTATTTCAGTAATACGCTCCTCAGTTAGCGACATAATTTGCCTGAATAAAATAGAAAGAATAATGGCTCGTTCAACAAAATGTGACCGCGCTCTGTTCTGTTTCTTTCTTTTCTCTCTCTTTCTTGCGCTTTCACTACTAAAAAAAAAAGAAAAAAACGGACGGCATCTCGCCGTTGTGTCTCATGTGTTTGCTTTGTAGAAGAAATACAAGAGGAAAAAAATCACTTTTTATTTCTTATATTTTTCTTCGTCTTCATGACTTTCACTTTTCTGTTTTAGTTATTCGAACGAAAAAATATACGAGGAGCCCGGCACAAAAGAAAATGAATAATCTCCGAAAAGAATGCTTTTTTTAGTAGGACATGTCTGTTTCGCTAATATGTGATTTAATATCAAGAAAAACGAAAACTTTTCAATGAATATCTACATAAAACAAGAAATGATATTCATAAAAAGTCTAAATCACTGATTTCTGTTCGACAACTTGACTAATATTTAATAATGTTTTGAATAAATATAAAAAGGTTGATATTATTTTATGGAACAAATCATCCAAATTTTCTTTTCCTATGATTCTTTAAAAGTATTGCTTGATATATCAAAAAATCTTACTTGAGCTTATTCTTTAACATGCTACACAAAAGTTCAGATTTATTTTCTTATCCCGATAAAGCCTTTCATTGAGCATCATCGAACGTTGCTATCGATAAAATCTATTCTATATCAATGAACATCATCTGATAAACAATGAATACAAAAAGAAATAACTCAATCGTTATCATTCATGTTTAACATGCATCAACCTTCATCCTTCGCTTCTCTATTATATCGATTATATATAAATTATGTGTTACTAAAACTAAAGGCCTCAAAAATGTAATGGACTTTTTCTTCAATTGATACAGTTGAAGGTTGATCAAAGGCCGATATATATTTTTAATCGTATCTAAGTCATTGTAGAAGAATACTATTAATTAATCAGAAGCGACAATCAAGTAAATAAAAGACTATACAAACAAAAAGTAGAAGTCAACAATTGAAGATGGTATCTTAACCAAAATGACTTCAAAAGTTTTACAATTTAATGAATAAATTATATGTATACTTCTAATTGTGCTGAACTAATTATAAAAATTATATCTCTGATAATGAGCACGAAACGGAAATAGACGTTTCTTTCTAAATAAAGAATTCGCATTATAATCAATTCATTTGATCATAATTATATTATCACACAAAGAAGAAAAAAAGCAATTTAGAAATACTAAGTATTGTAATGAAAAAATCGAAGAAAATACTGACAACATTTTAAAGCATCCGAATCATTTTTAGTCATGCTGTAACTCGATTATCAATCTAAAATACGTATTCAAGTAGTCCAATGAAGTTTTCTAATATCTGTTTTATAAAAACAAAACTAGCTATATACATAAAGAGGGAGAGAGGGGGAGAAAAAATACATTGAAAAGATTTTATATACTTTTGTTTTACATTCGTATACGACGTATCACTTCGCGAATATCGAATCGATCCATAACGCCACCTATCCGATCCTTTTTTTGTTCGTTTCTTTTCTCGATTGATTAAGTATTGTTTCTATTAGCTTGTTTATTGTTTGTTTCAATCAATGATCATATGAATGTTGATAACTGAACATTAAATTGATTTTTCTGTAGATTTTGATTGTACACAATGAATTTAGGTAATGAGAAAGAGCTCAATGATCTTCTTGATCTCAATGCGGTAAGTTTCTACTAAATATTGATATCTTTTTTTTCTAAAAAACGAAATCTAAAGTAAAATTTCGATATCTTCATTGTTTTTTTCAGGTGAAACATCGAACACATTTTACAAATACTACTGTCAACACATCATCATCTCGACTTCCTCTTCCGGTATATTCATTGTAGTGTAATTCATATTTGCACGTTTTAATGATAAAAACAAAATGTTTCTTGTTGTACAATTAATTGTCCGTTGACTATTTATTTAGATGTTATGTACAACGACTGCTTACCGAAATGCAAGCCATGCTCCACCACAGTCAACAAACACTGCATCTACTTATACAACGAATGGTAATAGCTCCAGTAAAGGTCTGTTTTCAATTAATATAGTTATTCATTATAGTTTCTCTCTTTCGTTTTAAGATTATTGGACATCATCAACAGCATATGACGAAACAGTATGTATTCAATTAAGAAAGCAAAGATTCTTAATTTAGTATTTGGCTTTAGATTTATGAAGGCAATTATAGCAATCGTGATATTCTTCATCCATTTATAACATCAGAACCCTTGAGTATAATCAGATAATAAAAACATAAATTTATTGATTAAATTTTTTTTCTCCCATAGATTCATCTAGTCAATTTACCTCCTCGAATTCAGTAAGATAATTTGTCTTTAAAAATAAAAATGAATTACCTCTTTTCTATTACAGACATCTCGTACATCAACAAATGATTTGACATATTCCGGTAGGAAAATTTCTTTTTTTCCATTTAATTTATCATTATTTTTTTTTATTTATAGAAAAACTTAATGAAAAAACTCGTCGATCAACAAATGTAAGCGGTGACTTTTTTGTTTTATTGTCATAAAACATTTTACCACTCTTTATAATTATTTAAACGTTTACTTAAATAAGTGACGAATTAGATATTTATTGCTTTCCTTATACATGCGAACGATCTGGATAAGATCAAGCGAACACATACATCGCTCATTCTTTCCCATTCTTATTTAAAAAAAAAAAATTCGCTCGTCCGAATTGAACGTACCCAAAATAGAGAGAAAAGAGAAGAGAAAAAAAGAATGCGAGTCACACTGGTGCCTTATTGATCATCGAACACATACATATATTCGTCGGGCATCGTTGAAGACAATACTAGCAATGACCTTGCTTCATTATGAACCATATCTGGTAAAAAAAAGATTTCTATTTTTTCTTTCTTGTAAATATGTATATATCTTCATTTGTGACATTGAATGCTGACGTGTGAGTAATTGATATAATTATTTGCTGTCGCTGTTACTGACATAACGACATCTTTTTCATTGTCAGAAGACAACTTTCTTAATTTACTCGATGGAGAATAGTGTCGTTTTTTTCTCAATTTCTTTTTTTTACAAAATTGCAAAAAAAGAAACTCACGGTTCACTTGTGAAATCACTTTTAGCTTGTGCAACAGCTGTATAAGGGTGAAATGAATTCTGAAGAGAATGAGAAATTCATTTCGTCTATCTTATTCATATATATATTTATATAGATATGATTATATGTATTGGCTGACCGAACTTGTATACACGATAAAATTAATAGTCGTGTTTATCTACATTCGATGGCACACGAACGAGCTTTCCAGCTGCGCTGTGAGCCTTTTCTCTCTGTAAACATTATATATGCATTTAGCACTGAATGTAAAAAAAAAGGACAAACAATGTAATAAACGTTTTCTCTTGTCGTGAGATATGATAATAGATATTCGATTGTTACGATTGCTTGTTGCCGACAATGATAAATGAGTAAAAAAAAGAAAATAAGGAGCGTTAATCGACTTTTGGATATATATATATATACAACAGAAGAAACAAGCTTGCATAATTGTGGGTCGATATAAACATGTATATACATATATTAAAAAAGTCTAATGAGATATATAGCTTCAGGAATAAGCAAAATTAATATAAGAAAAAAATCTTCGTTCTTTCTAATTGTATCGGTTAGGATACAGTTGTTTATCTGCATTTACTAGATTAATTCATTCGCCCGGACAAACGTTATTCCTGTTTGAGATACAAGCTTTTGTCTTCATATATATATATATATATATAGATAGATATATATTTATTATTTCACCTTCTTTCTTTGTTTCTCTCTTTCTCTGCCTTCCGCTGCAAATAAAAAAAAGAGGAAGAAAGCGAAAGAGAGATGTGATAATTTTTTTTGTGTGCGTCTCATTTCTCTCTTTCCTGTCCGTATGCCCGCCTTTAGTTAACACATCGTAAGATAAGGATATCTCGCTGTTCCAGTGAAAGGTCTCCTACATCGATCGGCTCTTTTTCTTCTCTCTTTTTCGATGCATATCACTTTTCCCTTCTTTTCTGTCTTATGAAGTAATGGCATACGTCTATTGAATAAACGAGTTTATTTGACACAATAATTAGAAGTCAATTAAATATTTTTTGACACAACATACTGTGATAAAATAATCCTGTTTTTCTCAATATATAATACATGTTCTACTACTCACGACCATCGTATCAGGTATTTGACTTCTCTTTTTTATCTTTGTAAATAATCTTAAGAAACGAAAAGATCTTTTGGATTAATATTTTTCACCTCGAAAAGAAAGAAATTTTTTTTGTTACTTCAATGGCAATTGGTCGAATAGAGTAGAAAAAAGAGAACGATAATGCTAATCAATACATTTACGTTTACTCAATGAAGTCGATCTGAATGTCAGTGTGGATTGCGATCGCATGTTCTTTGATCTCGTGTCGAGTGAGCACAAACAAACGAACCTTTTCCTCTTGATTAGCCAACAAAGAAACCAGTGGGTGATAGAAGATTTTTTTATGAACTGATACGTCGTCAATCTGAGACTGTTGATTTTAGTGATGAGTAAACGTATACCGCGCGCTATTTTTTTCTCTTTTATGAGGTCATTATGAAAACTTCGTTCTGTATATATTTATAGGGCGATGTTTACTATAGACAAATGTGTATTATTCTATGTGTCGACCGGAGAGAAAGATAATAATCAAGCATTTCTTGAGCAAAATAATTTGAATTGATTTAGTTGGTATGGAATCTATATAAATATATATATATATATACGTAATATAAAAGTACTTGTGGAATTTATTATCGAGTATTTGCACATGAGATCAATCAAAAGAAGTTAGCTGTTAATATGCTAGAGACATTTGTTGTCGATCTCTTATACAATCGGTTTTCTTTGTTTTTTATATTAGGTTTATACTTCGGAAGATTATAATCCGGAAAATCCTGGACGATATCCACCAGGAAAGTCAGTCTATGGAAATGAATCCGCTTATTATGTTGGTAAGTAAAAATTAAAAAATCATCTTTTCATATTTATTGTCTTTTGTTTATCAGACAGTCAAGCTGGTAATCCATGGTTAGCACCAACACAAAATTATATACCAAACGACCTTGGTAATAATCATGGAACATATAATGATGCCAACGGAACATGTTTACCATCGATGGCAAGTTTTCGACCTCAACAGCCAACAACATATACGAGTAATGGCAACGATCAAACAGTACAAACTGGAGAAACTCTCGGCAAAGCATTACAATCAGTATGAAATCGAAAGAAAACAATAATAGTCGACAATCTACAATTATCTTTTCTAGATTTATCCAAGCGAACATCCCTACTCTTCAACACCATCAACGCCAGTCGCATCACCTCCAGTAAATGGTATGTTGAACAGGCGAATAAAAACAAAAAATAAATCCTTTTCAACATACATTTTTTTATTTTCTTTTTATTAGGATCTAGTCAAGCATGGATAAATGCAACGCCGACATATCATCATCTGGTAAGTTATATTTGTTTTATGATTTTTAAGTTCGAAAAGACAAAAAAAATGATAACTAATTTAAACATTTTTAAAATTCTTAACTCAGACACCTTTAATCGATGTATCTGATGACTCCTATTATGTACACAATTTAAACGAGGTTTGTCTCTTATTTTGTTTAATATGGGAGTTGGGACTATTTATTTCCTTCGCTAAAATTTAAATTTTATTCAAATGAAAATAAAATAAAAACCGAATCTAAATTTGTTTTTTTTTAGCCACCAAGATTAGATGTTGATGAATCTTTCCGACAAACTGATTATCATCATTATTATACTGGTTATCATCACCCACATTCCACTGCAGCGTATTCGGCATTCTTAAATCATCCTACGACATCAGATCCATCAACAAGAAATCGACATCATGATCCATATTTACCATGTAAATAAATTTTCTTATTTCAAAATGTATTTCTAATTTTATTTTAAAGATGCTAACCCTCCATCAGCATCATCATCGACATCATCCAATGATGCTAATATAACATCAATAAATCCTGATCTAAAACTTGACAATCTTGATAAAGTTAAGGTTGATGTTGAAAATAAGCCACCGTCGACATCAAATGGTCTATCACAATTAACAACAGATAAATTAAATGAATTTAATCGTTGCCATGACAAAACATTGGAGAATGCAACACCATTAACAATAGCAGTTGGTGGTCCAAGTGGAAGCCATATTGGTCCAACATCATCTTCATCAGCAACGAAATTACGAAAGTAAGAAATTAGAAACAAATAGACTGTTTTCTTTTAATTAAGCAAGAAAACTATTTTTTGTCATTTAAGTTCATTAACATTAAGTCCTAATAGTCATATGAATTTATCTTGTATGCGTGGTGGACCATCGTCAGAGGGTAGTATTATTGATCCTGATGAAACACCTGAAGAACGTGAACGACGAGAAAAAGATCGAAGAGCTGCAAATAATGCCCGAGAAAGGTAAGAAAAATAAATTTAACAAATAACGAACAATTTTAATTTTGTTGTCCTGTTTCTTTTCTTTTAAAGATTACGCGTTAGAGATATAAATGATGCATTTAAAGAACTCGGCCGTATGTGTTCAATTCATATGCGCAATGATAAACCAGTTACTAAACTAGGTGTACTTCAGCAAGCAGTTAATTTAATAACAACACTTGAACAACAAGTTCGAGGTAATACGATGCAAGACAATTTTTCATCTTGAGCGAATTTTCTTCTTTCTAGAACGTAATTTAAATCCCAAAGCTGCATGTTTACGACGACGTACTGAAGAAAAATCTGACGATCATAATGGAAATATGAATGTGTTAACATCTCAAAGTTCGATGTTGATGCCAAGTGAATCTTCATCTGTCGATGGTTCTAATTTTATGGAACAAATGCATCAATCAATACCACCTTCTTACTGGCAACAATAAATTGTTTCTTGTTTGTGTTTAATGATGTTGCTACTATGGTTTGCTTATCGGTGCCTTCGTCTTACCTTTCTTTGTCTCATATACGTACATGACCAACACAACGTTTCTGTTTTTTTTTAGTATTTACCTGTATTTTTTTCTTCTGTAAACATGATGATGATGTGCAACTATAAATGAATAATGAGATAGAACAAGACAGTATTTTTTTGGGTTTTTTCTTTTGATTGTGCACATGATACATCTCATTCTTGTGCAATCTCTCATTGATGAGCCAACAATACCTTGTATGATTCTTGTTTTTTTTTCTTTCTCTGTTTCTTTCTTTCTTTCTTTCTTTTTCTGTTATTCGTCATATGTCTCGAATGTATTGTTCTTATTTGTTGTTGTTAATGCATTATTTTTACTAATTGGGATTGACATAATGTATAAATACCTTAGATTGAATATTGAATTCTTTTCTTCTGTTTCTTTTTGGTTTGTACAAAATGTTTCTTTCATTATGCACGTCTAGTAGAAAATCATGTTTCATTTTTTCTCTTTACGTACATGGATCTGTTAACAATTTGCTTGTTTGCTTTCTTCTCTCACTGTTTGACATCTCTCATCTTTGAATTTTTCTTTGTTTATTTCTCAATTGTCGTGCTTGCTTTTGAGTATTTCCTCTCTTAGCCTTATTGCCAATTATACATTAAGGAAAAGTGTACACGTTTAAATATACAAGTTAAAAGGAAGTTTTACCTTTTCTTTTTGGTGATATTAGAAAAGATGTCAGAGGCTATAATGTTGATCATTTTATTGCTTATAAATAGTATACTATAGAAGATTTTGCGTCTGATTTTTCAATGCTGAAAATATTTGACTGCAATTCAATTAAATAAAAATACAATTCGATATATTGAAAAAGAACGTTGCTGGCAATTTATTCACTGTAGTAAAATGAAATTGAATCGATGTTCAATATAAATAATCTTTACACAAAACGAAGTTTTAGACAATTTGTCAAAATGATTTAAATTAATAAATAATTATTGATTCAACAATAAAAATTAGATGTAATTATAATCATAGTAAGAATTTAATTCCTTAGATATATTTATATATATATTTGAAATGGGACATTTCTTAGCTTTTGAATTTTCTACTGGAATATGTAATTTGAGATTAGCCATCAGATGTATTGATGAATGCGTTAGCGATATCAATGGAAAATCATGTTAAATTTATTGATAAGAATATCAATTTTTATCTGTAGTTAGACGTTGTACTTCACTGTACGCTTTCTGATTAATATTTGATATCAAGAGTTAAAGTACTAGTAAAATTTCCATATTGTATTCGTAAATAAGTGAACACAGGTGTAATTTTCTTTTGGCAATGTTAAGTTTTTATGCGGTTAATTGATTAGTGTTACTATTTAGTAATTATGTTTTCAAAAAAAACTAATCTTGAGGGAAACAACATCAAACTATTTTATGATCTAACTATCGTTTTATCAAGCAAGATTATCAAAGATAATTATTGATTCAAACAACTGTTCTTTAATTTTAAATATTTTAGAAGTTAAAAAAATTGTCTATTGAACAGTTATAATTATGAAAAAGCATAAGTTATGATTTATTCACTGATTATTTGTTCGTTTTTTATATGCCTTATTCTTACAGTAAAGTCAAGCTTGGCAATCTGAAAGAACGCTTTTGTTTTGTTCGATTCTCAATGAATTTTTATGTTTAATTCTGAATTAGAAGTCTTGTAAAAAGTGCAACTTCACCAGAATATTACTCGAAATGAAATTAAGTTTGCTTAGTAAATTTTCAAAATGAAGTTATGAACATTTTTTTACTTGTGGTTCAGATGATGTTACTGTCGATTGTCTTTGTCGTTTCTTATTCGTTTTAGTGTCAACTGACGATTGTAAATCTTGTCGTGAACCATAATTAAGTATCCGTTCAAGTAAAAAATTTTCATTCGCATATCCATCCTTCTTTTTCATTAAAAGCCATTGATTTGCTCGTTGATTTGCTCGAAATCGTGATCGAATCATATGAAATTCACCTTGAAGTTTCTTACCATGAAGGATAAATGTTAATTTTCCTTGTTCTATTCCTTTATCAATATCAATATCATCTAACGATTCATAAGTACCAATATCCCATGTTCGTACTTCACCTAATCCATAAATAATAACATTTCGAATTCGATTAATATTTCTAAACAAAATCTAACCTGCACCATATTCTCCGTCTGGTATTTTGCCTTCAAAGTTCATATATGGAATCGGATGATCTTCTACCATAATTGCTAAACGTTTATCACGAGGATTAAGACTTGGTCCTTTTGGTATTGACCTGTTTGTATTAATTTAATGAATAATGTTTTTCAAAATTTCTTCTACCTACCAACTAAGTAAAAAATAGGACGAGATAGAAGAGAATTTCTTTTTTTAGTTGATTTACAATTCTACCTTTTCATAACACCGTTATTTTCAAGTCGAAAATCAAAATGAAGTATTGAAGCATGATGCTCTTGAACAACAAATCGATGTTCATTTGTACGCTTACTATTATCATATACTGGTTTCGGTTCATGAGTTTTTTTGAAATCACGCTTTTTGTCATATTCTTCAAGTAAATTTTTTGATGTCATTTTTTTCTGCTATAAAAGAAACGAAGAACTTTTTGGTAAATCCTAGAATATAGATTTCTTTTTTTTTTCAAACACATACATCGAATCGATAGGTTGTTAAGTAAAAATATCTCTTCAATAATAATTTATGAGTAAATAAATCGAATAATTTCGATGATATCATCAAATATAATCTGATGAAAAGAAAAGAAAGGCATAATTTTATTATTGTCTAAATTCGGTACGTTGAAAAAGTAACATAGCATTAGGAAGCACGTTTCTAGATTTTGATGCACAGGATCTATCTGAGAGAACTTTAACAACAACAAACAAACAAACAAACAAATAAACAAACAGATAGATACATAAAGCAATAAAATGAATTATCCTTTTTATTCATTAAATTTTGTTTTAATTGTCACTGTGTAATAAAAACAAAAGTAAACAAAGAGAAAAAATATCTGACAAATATACATATTAAACTCGATTATCATGCATAGGGATTCGTCTTTTGTCTTGGTTTGATTTTTTCTGATTGTATCCATTGAGCATCTTCATTCATATAATCATCGAAATTATTAAAAAAATACAAAATACGATCGTTTCTTGTAAATTTATATTCCCTAGAAAACATAAAAAACAAAATTTTCAATAAAACGCGGATATTCTTCTGTTTTGATAAAGACAGACCATTTACGACAATAGCGCAGTTTATGCAAGATTGTAAATTGTTGCCATCGCTTCCAAAAATTAACAGTTCGACCATCTGGTAAATAATCGACATTACCAATATGTACAAATGTTAAATCAGACAAAATCAATCCACTTTTAAAAAGAAAATTAAAAAGAGACGATCATTTAAAACTTATTATTCTATTTATTATTTACATATAAGGAATACATGGTTGACCAACGGATGCATTTAACGCTTCGCGATAATTTTTGAATGAACCAGTACTATCAATAATTCCGGTGTGCTCCGATATCGACTAAATTCAATAGATTAAAAATCAAAAAAGATTCAGCAAGTAAACAAAACAAATCTTACATCTATGATATTCTTTGACCAATTCAATCGTTTCAATGGACCACAATCAAGAGCCGAGAGAATAGCCAAATATGAATTGAAATTACTTAATCGTCGTAAATGCTAAAGTAACAAAGCATTTGCAAAAATTATAGCAAGAAAAAAAGAATTGTAGAAATTATTCTTCAAGTACTTTTACTACCAATATATGCAGCCATTTCTAGACAGATAGATTAACTAAAATAATCTATACGTCATGAGTACTTCAGCGTAATTTATGAGATATGCTACAACTAGTCTCTATATAAATTTTTTAGTTATTTCAAGTCTCCTATCAATATCTATCTCAAACATATATTAGCCTGAACTCATTGTAAATAATCTAGTTCGATAATAAAACATAAATAATTCATACTACATAACGATATTCTTATCAGTGAAATACGATAAGTTAATTGAATTTTATTGTCCGATAAGCTTAAAGAAAATGAACGTCAGTTAATATACTAATGACATACTTTGATAGTAGAATGGGTAAAAACTCTGGAGAATAGTTTTATTACATTCTTGATCATATATATATATATATACGTATGGGATATGAAATAAAAAACCAACATGAGTATTCCTGAACTATTATTTTGTTCTAAGCTAGCTGAAAAGAATCTTATACTATTTAGTTATTCATCTAAAATGTTATCATTTCTCATATCAAGTTGAGTGTGTTAGTTTGAATAAATAAATAAATCTAAGTATTCTTAAAAATTACTTTTAATATTTTTAAAAATTTTTCAAAATAAACTTCACGCTGTCGTTGAGAATTTTGTTCAAGTATGCGAGTTCGTACCCTGAAAAAAAATTAAATCCATTTTGAAAAACATTTCGCAATCAATTATTACTACTACTTACCAATAAGATATATTATTAAAATGTTCTGTAAATGCAGCTAAATTTGGAGAATAGTCTTCACCTTTTTCAATAGACATATATAAAATTTCTGATAATTGAATTTTAAGAAATAATTCCGAATCAAGTAATGTTAATTGTTCACTTATTTCTATTGAACGGAAATCAAGTAATGTTGCTCGTTTAGATGATATAGAACTTTTTATTAGAACGATATCTTGTTGTGATTGTTCATTGGCAATGTCAGATTTATTAAAGCGTTCGAGAGACTTTCTTCTCAATAATTTTCCTAACTGAAGTTCACCATGACGTAATAGATTTGTCACAAAGTTGGAAATAGATTCCATTAACGTTTCCGTTAATTCATTACTGAATGAAAAGAAAAAATATATATAGTTAAACAAAAGACTACATAAAATAAGTTCTTTTTACTCGATTTCATCGATAAGACGCATAAGAAGCGAAAATGCATAGCGAGCTATGCGTTTTTTTGTTTCAAATTGAGAAAAAAAGATATAACGTTGAATAAGCTTATCAACTAAATCACTCGGAGATACAAATGTACGATATGTTGTTAAAAATGCTTCTTGATAAACAAAATCTAAAGAAAATCTTTTATTATACATAAAAACAAAACAATCATCAATAATATTTTACCCTTTTTATCAGGTGATGTTGCTCGAATAATTAATGCATCAACAGAGCCACCACGTAATGAAGGATCTTCATTCTATATTGAAATATTCATTTGTAAAAAACGATATAACACATGAAAGAAGTAAGAGATGGTTTTACCAGATTAAAAACAAGCAAATGCGATATATTTTCCAGAAAAATATCACTATTATAATTGAGTTTCAATGCATTATCATACAGATTAGATTCATTAATTTCTTCATTATCTTTTGACTAGAAAATACAATAGGCATTGACGTCAAACGGAAAAGAAACAACAACGGGACAATGAATAATTCAAATATTTCTTACATATTCAATTGATTTATTAATATTTTTAATTGTTGCTCCTTTAATTCTTAATGAATCATCACTATTTGAAAGTATTTGCATATGTTGAAAATGTTGACGAAGTTGTTCAAATAAATCTTCGAAACGCCTTTGCGGTGATGGAATCAAACATGCATCACGAAGAAACAGTTCAGCTTCATTTTGATCATATCGATCAAATAAGGACATGTATGCTCGAGCTGAAACATAAAGCGATATTATTATATTGTATGGATTGTTTTTTTTAAATATTAATCCTATGTATGAAATCTTATTCTTCCAGGAAGTATTTTAATGGAACTTATATACATAGAGACAAGTCGAAAGATTTTATTCTAAAAGGAAACATATTTTGACAGGTAGTTCCGTTTTTTTTTGTCTAACTGAAAATAATGAATTGTTTCTGAATACAAGATTAATAAGATTGTATCAAAGAATTACTTTGATTTGTCTTAAAAAAAACCTATCAACACTCTTTCAAAGTTTTCTTGTCTGACTCCGCTTTATGTTCTATATTCATTACGCTGTATATCATTTGATTCTTCTTTCTCTCAGATTTTAAACAAGATTATTGACTTGAGAAAAACACAAATCTATAGCTTTTCATTTTTATACAAACCTGTCTTTCGTTTGGGCGGTAATGGTGGTGGATCATTTGTTATTGTATCATTATCAGACGTATTAAATTGATCTATACGAGTAGTCATTATTGTTTTTTTATGCTTATCATCATCAAATGATTTTTGTCGATTAATAATTGTAAATTTTTGTGTTTTAACAACATCTCCTTCGGCTGAATGAATCGAGCAATCTGTTTCATTAAAAACTTGAGATGATTCTTTTTTATCAATCATTCCATGCCCATTATTGACTGTTGTTTTAGTTACTACACTCTTCGTTATTTTTGATACATGTGTTTCATATAATGTATCCACACTATTACGATGATAAGATAATGGTAATGTCGATGAACGATTCGCTTCTGACATATAATCAATAGATGAAGAGCGACTTGTTGTTTTTGATCGTAATGCATCATCTAATTCACGTGTATATTTTTCAACAATGTGATTAATATCATCAACAATTAATTGTATACGTTCATCGTTATCTTTATCTTTATCTTGCTTAGTTTGATTCGATGATGATGAAGATGATAAGAGAGAATTTTCACTTCCATTATTTTGAGATCGATTACATATGATCGTAGTTGATGAAGTGACAGGACGTTTATCTCGTTTTGGAGGTAAAGCTGGAGTTAAATCATCAGTGGAACTAATAGAAAAAGATCGGTACAAAAAATATTAGTAATAATGAAAAATCTTACCTATTAACTGATTGAACATTTGGAACTGAATCAGAATGTGTTTCAGTACTTTGTGTTGAAGATGTATCACATGCACGTGAAACACAATTCTGAAATGAATTTTTTTAAATGTTCATATAGATATTTTCATTCAATTAATTCTTACTTTAACTGCTTGAATAAGATCACAAGCAATTTTTTTATATTTATCATCATCATTTATTTGAATCTTTGTATTATCAGTTTTTGATATTAGTAATTTATCGGACCAATCTACTAAATCAGCTAAGAAAGAATAAACATCACTTAGAAGACGTGTTCTATTGAGTGAGAGAGAGAGAGAGAGAAAATTGATAAAAAAATATATTTCCCAAAGTAACAATTTTACCTAAAGGATTCTGGTTCCCGTTCAAATATTCCTTTTAAGACACTATCAATATCGAATAGACTTTCAATTAATGATGTAATAATATTTGGAATAATTTCAAGTTTATTATGTGTTAAAACTTGATCAAGATAATTGAGTGATTTGCATACTTCATTTTCACTTTTACGTAGTCTTTCATAACATGTTGGGGATAACTAATATAGAAGAATAGTTTATTTATTTTATCTTATGAAGATGATGCGTACCGTTAGGGAACCATTACTAATAATAGAATTGCGATCATTTTTATCTCTTGATCCCTTATTGTTTTTCTGACGGTTAATAGACGCGGAGTTTATTGTATCATTTTTGCCATTTTGTCGATGAACTATATCACCGATAACACGTCGAAGTGAATGTCGAGAGAAAGCCATAGTGTTAGATTAAGATTTCTATTAAACATTTGTTAACACTTTCATCAGTCAAAGAAAAACTAAAATTGACAAAAAAGACTTACTTGTTTAACCTCGAATTCGTTCGAGAAATGTTGATAGCGATGCATTGATTTGCTGTCAATCGTCACACACGTATATGCGCACAGGTCAATGACGTATACCAGTAGTTGCAAGAGCAAAAAACAACATTGCCTCCCACGAATATTGATCAGTAATCATCATCGTCATCAGCTTGCCTATTCGTCATGTATTCTATTAGCTGTAGTAGTTGTGCGCGTCAGATTATCAATTGGAATCATGACATCGTATCTATCATTATCTAGAGAAGTGGGTAGTAGCAAGAAACAGAATAGAAAAATCGGGAGGAGAGAAAAAGACTAATGCATTTTCCCATGTGTTAATAAGATGAGAAAAAGAAGAAGCTATAAAAGAAAGAAGTAGCAGCTTTATACCAATTCTTAAGATGAATAGAAGAAAATAATAAAACATTAATAGTTGTTTTTCCTCTTTCATTTTAACGCGAAAAGGTTATTCGCTTGCCTGTGAATGACTAACCATGAGATTATTGACAATGACAGGTCATTATACTATTAGTAGAGAAAAAAACATTAACTGACACTAAGATACGAATATGCCACACGATAATCAATAGTTACAACTCTCACAAGTCAACTTTGCTCTTGAACATAAGAAAAGAAAGGAAAAGAAAAACGACGTGTCGATCTTTCTTAATAATAATTAGGAACTTTAATTTTAAGAATGATATATGCATCTTTACTGGACTTTCGGTAGTATTCAGTATTCGTGCGTATAAAAGTCAAAAAGATATTTATTAAATTATCAACATTGTTATATTTAAATACAATTAGGAGAGTACAAATTGCGTCAAACAGAAAGCAAACCATCCATTGTAAGCATCAGATAATTTCATTAGATCAAAGCGAACATGAAATGAAACCAATAATCGATCAAAGTCTACGAGGACAAATAGAAATAGTTGGGCTTTTTTTACGCTTATTTTTTGTTTTATTTGAATGTAATAAGTTCATTCAAAATTGAAAATATTATTTTCAATGAGTCGTTAGCAACAAGTCAATATCTAGAAGTAAAATCAAACAATGAGTAAATTCAAAGTCAAAACGATTCTTATGTGATTTAGGATTTAATGAAAAATTGATATTTACGAGCACAAGTGTTACAATATACTATTGTTGCACGTTTTTGTTTTTATTACAGACTTTATCATTTCTAGTTCATAACTATTATAATCTAGTTAATTCAATTGCAAAAATACAGTAGAGAAAACGTGATCTATTATATTTGACATACTTCATTTGGCCCGATACACTATCGACTTATTGAAAGGACGGATAAAGGTACTTGAGAATGAATCGATTCGATCGAACAATAAGGTCAAACTATAAAATCAACAAGCTTTATATGTTATCGGGAATCTATTTAGATTAGTCAATATAATTCTTTTGCCACAGTTAGTTATCCTTGTTCAATGTGGATATATCCAAATCTATTCCATGAGCAACTCGGTAATAATAAGAAAAGAAGAGATACTAATTAGAATTTGTTCCAAATTAATGTGTTTACATGAGAAAAACAAATGCCTTAAATAATCGAATCTATTTCAGTAATAAGAAAAAGAAACAGAAACATATAATATATCGGACGTTTCCATCTCAGATATTAACAGAAGTTTATTTCAAAATAACAAGAAACAACATCACTACAAGTTGTTTCCGATCCTTATGTGATGACTAAATAAATAGTTGATTATGTTGATATTGAAATCCAAAGAAGAATATCGATTTTCCTACTAAGATTTTATTTCAAACGATCGATATTGTCTCATTGTGTCTATTCTTATCGGTGGTATTGTCAATTATGTAAGATATGTGTATCTACCTCAAAGAATCTATATTACAGCTTAAATTACTACAGTTGTAGATTAGATTCATTGTTTTTTTAAAGATTTTTCAGTAAGTTAAGATCTCATTAAGATTACAGATACTAAAATTCAGATGAAAGTTATAGGGATAAACGATGCTGTAAAGCGAATAATTTTTATAGCTTTCGTACAATGTAGAAAGCTTTACAATAAAAACAAAATGAACTATTCATTTTACTCCAAGTCATAACTTGTGTGCAAATTTCTATTAGAAACATTTATGTGCTCTTCCATCAATTCGTCAATTATATCCACCATATTGGTGAAGAAATATTTCTAAGATATTAGCCGATTGTTCCGAACTTATTCTACAGCAAAAATAACTGTAAAATATACTTAAAAGAAAAATAGATATCATGCTAAATAAATATATATACATATAATTCAATTGGTATATTTCAATGATTGAATAGACAATTTATCATTAAATATTGCTCGTAAAGTATAACATTCGTAATATAATACATTATAATTGTAAACATGAATTTGTCTATTGCGAATTAAATTAATATTTAATATTGCTCGATGATGATGATGATGATGATGATGATGATGAAATTCATTACAATTTATATAAGTTTTCTAGAAAAAAGAACTCTGGTAAATAATATACTATTTTTTTTAATTGGCTAGTTGAATAGACAATTGTAAACGTTTTCTAATTAATCACAGATATGTAATTGATGATTGCTACAATAACAAATAGCAATTGTTGGAATGTACCAATTTAAAGATAAAATATAATATTACCTACTGTGTTTCATTGGATACTGTTTGCTTCTAAAGCAGTATTCTAATTCAATAAATAAAATAATTACTAAAAAATAACAGTCCTTCTCACAGATTTTCATTTTTATAACATGAAAATATATCATTATTATCTGACAAGTTGATAATCAAAGCTTGCTGTGATGTTTTGTTCATGGGATACAATTGTTAATAAGGTTCGTAGACATGAATTCATAATTACGTAGAATTTATCACTAAAATAGATTCAATGTAAAAACTAATTTTTAATCTCACTCTATTGTTGGATTGATTCATTCTAAACCGATGAATACAATAAATTTACCCAGAATCGATGCCACTATAATTTTTTATTATAAACCCAAATAATAAACTGATTATAGTCCTGATATGAGAAATAGTAAAAGTGCACTGTTAACAAAAACATATTTAGTAAAAATGTTTCACTATATCGAATGTGCTGTAAAGTACTTTAGAAGAATGAAAAACGAATGAGACGAAATATTTGCGTGAAACTATTTTAGATAATTTTGGGAGGACACGAGAAATTAATGGAAGTAAAATTTGGTTTTTCATGTAGATTTCGAAACTGAGTATTAAAAATATGACTGTTTGTATCATTTTTTGAAGGATAATCTACGCTACATAACTACCTATACGTACACTTTGTCGATCATGTTTGTCTTCAATGAAATAAGTATTTAATGTAGAAAGTATCTTCGGAGAAAATTATTTTCAAATCGCTTAATTTCAAATAATAATTTAGTTAGATATTCAATTTTTAAGAAGTCACTTGCCTATACGATAGTTTTCAGCTGAATCGATTGTATCTTCTTCGTAAAACAACTTATGGAATGAACTAAAAATAGTTTTTGTGTATTGTCTAAATTAATATTAGAGATCTACTCTTTCACCATCTACAATCGAGAGTAGATAGATATTCTCTGAGATATTATTCATAACGAACATCATATTCTCTTTGTCTTCTATACCCTTTCATTCATGTGAAACTTCTTCAAGTAGTTCACAAGGAAGTAAAACGTTTTTACTTCTAAAACTTGATAATCAACTATGACGAAAGACATATCATGACAAGAAAATAATCTTAGATTATTTTTCATGATATTCTATATGATTTTATACTTGCCTAGGATATTCCAAGGTTATTAGTTATTCATTCTGTACTACTGAGATTATCACTCTGGAAATGAAAAATTCTCGACTAACTAATATAAATAAATGGCTATTTTTTCGAAAATATTTTATTTAATAAAACACATAAAACAATCTAAAATAATCTGTCTTGGTTATTTTCTGTTCAAATGGAATCTGATAAATAAAATATTTAATGCTGTTTGTTCAGAAAAGGCGAGTAAAAAATTTAATTTATTCGTTCTAAACATCCAGCTTACTTTCATTTGAAATTGTTCCATCATATTCGATAAAATTTGAAACCAATATTGATTGATCATTCAAGTGCATATATCTATTAATCAAAGAAGTGGTTTCATCAGAGTTTATTATTCTTGAATTGATAAGAAAGTCATTTTGATGCTCATCAAGTCCATAACGTGTAAAATGATTCACCTTAAACAAAAATATAGAAAATAATTTTCGAATTTTATTGAATCTTTTTATTTTTATTTACCATAAATGTCCAGGATCCATCGTTTATTCCATAATTAAGAAATTCCCCATCGAACTTTTCTGTGATTTTACGTAAATAATCCGTATAGTTCATTGCTTCTATGCGTGCACTATCAGTTATTTCTTCACGTGTACTACGATCAATGGGATAAACACTCAGTAATGTTATGCGAGCTGGAAGATTTAATTCTACACCAACAGATGGTTTATTGTTATCATCTGAATAAACAATGACTTCGTGACTATTGATTTGAACTAGAATAAAGTAAAAGCATATGTTAAAATGAAAATACGTTAACTTCTTACTACATACTTATTTCATCAAGATTAAGTCCTGCAACATCAATTCGACCGTAAAATGTTACTGAACCATATTTTTCATGCCCAACGGTAAACTGTGAAAGGATGCATTCACCTTTATCACGGAATAGAAATTTTAACTCGGATATAGTTGGTTTCATGTAATAATTATCACGAGTTAAAATCGGTAAACGATAAGTTTGAAAATCATTATTTGATCTACATGGAATTATTGAAGATAGTGGTCGTTGGGAAATAATAGATGAAGCTTGCTGTTGATCAGGTGATATATCATAATTTTCAACTATAAAAAATGAAGGAAAAAAAGAAGTCAATATTCATGGTCTATACTTCGATACACTTACTGAGCGAATGTGAGATTTGTTGATTATTGATTCTTGATGATGGTGATGTTATGTTGGTGAAGTTTTCAAAATCAGCTAGACATCTTACAGGATAGAGTGAAGGCATATAGTTAGTTTGATACGTTGAATCGCTAATAACATTGGATAAGCGTAATTTCGATATTTTAGTTCGACCAAGTAAAACAAGTTCTTCTTCATCAGTAAACGTACTTTTCAATGGTTCGGTCGATAAAATCGATTGTTGATTGACTGTCTTTATAGTATCATTTTGGGTTAATAATGATGATGATGATGATGATGATAATGATGTAACAGGTTTTAATTTAAAATTAACATCAACTAATGATTGAGCTGATGATCCTTTTCGAGAATTTGTTCGTATAGGAAGTACAAGTGGTATTGGTGTTGCTACTGTTGCCGTAATAGTTGTTGTTGTAGATACCTTTGGAACTAAAGCAGGTTCTACATGTTTTTGGATTGAATCCATGTTAGAAAAATCTTTTCTTCCACGATTAGCATATGGATCTAGAAGTGATACAGCAATAAACTGCTGGTGAATCATTGACATTGGTTGCTCAGTGATTTGTTCTTGTCTTGTTATTTGAGATATTGTTGCTGGTGAAGCTGATATCACATCTGACCGTATTTTTGTGCCAGCTGAAGCCGTCACTAATGATGGATTTAAGTTGAATGTAGTTATTGTTGTAGCAGGAATGCTAAACATATTTGTCGCGTTTGATGTTGCTATTGAAGTTGGAACAGCAAAGAAATTTGTTACAGTAGTTTGTCCAGTGTTACTATGTAATGGTTTTGTTGCTGGTTGTAAAGATATACTTGTACCTGGAGTTGGTTGAGGATCAAATTTAAATGTGACTGGTGTTTCGGATTTTTTAGTACTAAATATACCAGTATTTGTTGAATTTGATAGTCCAAAAATATTTTTCGTTGATACTGTATTGGCATTAAATGCAAAGAAAGGCATTGATGTTCCTGTTTTGTCTGGTAATGGTTTATTGAATAAGTTGTCTGGTGCATTAGGCTTCATAGAAGTTGCAGTTGTAAATATGTTTGTTGGAACTGTTGATATAGAAGCATTCGAATTAATGGATGTTGCTAAATAGAGAGGAAATACAATCAATATTCGTAGTTCTTGTTTGGGGAAAGTATATTGGAGATATAGAATACGACTTAAATTCATTGATGGGGTAAAATTTGTTGATTTGTATATGAAATTTTGAAAATGAAAAGTTTCTACTTGATAAATAGTCGCTGATGGGAAATTAAAATACTTGCTTATTTTAAGAATGCTCTCATCGAAAAAACATTTTTACTTTAAAATTTCAGACTTATTTTTAGAACGATGGTCATGTCAGTATAGATTTATCTGATAATCAGAATTGAAATGTTTAACAAATTTGATTAAAAAAAAACTTACCTTGAATAGGTAACAGACCAGAGTTAAACGTGAATTGAGTTGTGTTTGAAGCCATGGGAAATGTTGAGTTTGTAGCTGGTACTGCTTTCTGCGTACCAAAAATAGATGCACCGTTAAAATCTAAAAACTTAACTATTGAAATACAATGATAAATTATATTGTTCATTTCTTACATGAAGATGTAAAATTGACAGGAGTATTTGAGACCGGTGGATTGTGAAATAAACCAGTAGGTGGTGTGTTTTGTATACTAGTAGTGAACATGAATGGTTGTGGTGCAGTTTGAGCGCCGAATAGATTTGATGATTGTGACATTGGAGAAAAAGATTCAATTTTTGAAGTAAATGTGGCAGGTGTAGCAGTAGGTACTGATGACGTACTAGTAGTCATAAATATGAGTTAAAATTTTGTCGAAGAGTTGGTTGCAATTTTCAATCAGATATTAAATCCTAAAAATGATAGGTACATAAGATGTTTAAGTAAAAGTTGAAAGTCTACGAATATGTACTCGTCACAGATGTAATAGTGTGGAATGGAATGATTGTTGACTGAAACCATCAGGTATTATATAGTAACTGATAGGAGTCAAAGTTGAAATGACAAAAACCATGAGGAGAACAAATATTGTGCAATAGCATGAAAGTATGACTCAGAGTTTTTTCCCCACAACATTTATGGCAGCACCAGTTGCTCTGCAAAAATTTACTCTTTCGTTCTGCATTGATCGTTAGCAGGGTAATTGAGTAACGAATAACATTATGTTATAGATGTCGTATGATAACTTTTAATCAATTCAATATATCGATATAGTTTTGCATGGGACGAATTAGTTCTATTTGCTAGACTTTAATTGTATTTTGCAGATACTCATTTGCATTTAAGATCTTCAAATTAATTGGCACATATCAATAAACCTATTAACGAATAATATAGTACATCGATCGTTGTCATTCATTACTCAGCTCGTTTATTTGCTTTAGTTTCAAATAGGTAAGAATAGCCAAGGTTAAATGTTTTTCATTTCTAGATTGGTTTATTCAATAAGAAAATCAATATTAATCAATAATTTATTAGAACAATGGAAGAGCCGACTAAGTCAGACATCGATGCCATTTTTAAACGATTGAGAGCACATCCTGCAAATAAAGTCTGTCAATAATCTTTTTTTGATTTATTTCTATTGATTTACATATATATCGTATTGATAGACGTGTTTCGACTGTGATACTAAAAATCCCACATGGGCGTCAGTTACGTACGGTATATTTTTATGTATTGATTGCTCAGCAAGACATCGTGGTCTTGGCGTTCATTTATCATTTGTTCGTTCGACTAATCTTGATACTAGTTGGGGATGGCTTCAACTTCGGTATGTTTCAATTAGAAGTAAAATTTGAATCTTAATTATTTTTTCATATTAAGAGCCATGCAAGTTGGTGGAAATACTAATGCTGTCAGTATAATATTATGGCACCATGATCAATAAAATTTCAGTATCTTGAGTTTATTTTAGGAAGTATTTTTTCAGCAGCATGGATGCCAAACAAAAGATATTCAACAAAAATATAATAGTAGAGCGTCACAACTTTATCGGGAAAAACTTCATCAACTTGCTACTAAAGCAATGCAACAATATGGAACAAAAGTAATTAAATATTTAACGATGAAACGCTTATTTTTAATCGTGTTTGTCATATATTTTATTTTTTGTAGTTGTTTCTTGATGATGGACATAAGAATGAACATAGCCATTCAACAAATGAAAAGAAAGAAGATGATTTCTTCCATGAGCATTCTCAATTTTCAGCTAAAACTGGTCGTGAAGATAATGTAACAGTCTCTTTACATTCTAGTAATCAAAGTCTAGATAAGAGTAAATTATCTATTTATTGATGTTTTTATTTCTGTGATTTACTTCTATTTCTAGCTGAACAACAAACAGAAGGACCAACTGTGGATCTAAGTGCCTTGAATAATGATGGCTCAGTGAAACCAATTGATCCAAAACGAACAAATATTGGTCAACGTCGAGCTCCAGCAGCAAAAAAGGTTTTTAACATTGTTTTTAATATTAATTTCGACTGTTTTTTGGTTTTCGATTGATAGATAACTTTTTAGTTTTTCGTTTTTTTATAGAAAGGTTTTGGTGCACAAAAAGTAACAACGGATTTCAAAGAAATCGAGCGTAATGTTCAAGAACAAGAAAAACATCGTGAACAACAAACTTTTCTTGAAATTAAAAATCGTGAAGAAACCGAAAAACAAATGTTTGAGCAATAGTCTTGATAAAAATAGTTTAATAGTTGTTATATTTTAGGGCGAATCTCAAATTTGTTTATCAGGATCTCAATAAACAACGTGATGTAGAAGAAGCTAAATTAAAGCAATCGAATCCTAAGAAAGCTGAACAAATGGAACGGCTTGGCATGGGTTTTGGCAATCGAAAGTAGAATCAATTTTTGATAAATAATAAGAGTTATAGAATCGAATTTTATTGATTTAGCGGTGTAAGTCATAGTGCTATGACTGATATGCAAACAATTCAACAAGAAGGTGTAACTACAACAAGAAATATTTCGCTTGCACCAAAAACTCGAGATTTTTTCGATGATTTCGAATCAGCTGGCTTCAGTAGTCGATCAAAGTATGTATTAGAAGTCATTGATAAGTTAATGATTCAATTAATAATTTAGTTATGATACATTATCATCGAGAGATGATAACGACAACTCTAAAAAGTATTGATAAATTTAATAATAGTCATGCATGTGCTGTTCTAATACTTCAATTATTTGAATTTGAAAAAACAAGCAAGAGAAAGGCTGAATCTATTTGATATTGTGCTTTGTTTAACACTTAATCTTCTATTTCATTATAACTACATGAACTTTTTAAGTCAACTTTAATATAAAAAAAAGGGAACGAGAAAAGGTCATGCATTTTCAAATACTAATATTCTATTTGAACTCGAATAGTTGTTCAATATGTGATCTTTACGATGTATTTCATTAATTGAGATGAAATATAATTCATCGTCAAATTAGAAAATTACTAAACGATAAAAATAATAATTTAAAAACATGTATTACTTTTTAAAACATCGAATTTTCAACGAGAATTCACCAGTTCTCATACAGAAAATAAATCTGTTCACATTATTATTCATAGTTGAATTGTTCTTAACTAATTCTATCTAATAGTACAAGAATACTTATTGATAATGATAATTATTCATTCTTTCGTTAGATAATGTATCAATTTCGACTAGTATATAAATAGCCAAAGAAAAATATCGATGACTAATTTAATTTATCAAATTTTTATTTTATTTACTTTTTTGTTCTACATAGACTCGACGATGATCTATTTAAACCTAAATTCTCATCAAAAACTGCAGACACATTTACTGCTGATTGGGATATTATTGATCAAAACACTCGAGCCGATGATTATGGATCTAGTGGAACAAACAGTTCATCCTATTCTAATAATGGTGCCTCTAAGTAATATAAAAACTTTTAGCAAAACTATTAAATTCAAATCAAATTTGTTTTTCATAGTTCATCATCTTCCAAATCAAAAACTCAATCCTCAACATCTTATGGTGAAGGAAATAGTAGTGATGCACAAAAACGTTTTTCAAATGCTAAGGCTATATCAAGTGATCAATTTTTTAATAAAGATTCTGATGTACGTATGTGAATGTCGTACATGTATTAACTATATAAAAAATAAATTTATTCAAATTTTCATCATAATTTTTCGCTGCATGCATTTTCATATAAACAAAAGCATCACACAGGTTTTTTTAAATTTTTTCGTTATTAATCAACACTTTCTGATAATGTGCACATGCTAATCTAAATTAAACTTACATTGCAGATGATTGAGGCGCCTGTAGCTTTCAAATTTTAATATTATCATATATTTATAATAATAATAATAATAATAAATGAACTTTTTTTCTGAATGAAAGTTTCGTGCTGAGAAAAAACATTTTTACATCTGAACTCGATTTCTTATAGAATGATCGAAACATTGTAGTATCACGTTTTCAAGGAAATACAAGCATTTCAAGTGACGAATTTTTTGAGGATCCAAATAAAAAAAGAACAGATCGTTCAAATTATCAAGGTCCTGATTTAGCAACCATGAAAGCTGACTTTAAAGAAGGTATATCAAAAGCAGCGGGTAGATTATCATCATTAGCCAGTAGTGTTATGTCAACTATGCAGGTAAGAAGAAAAAAATTAAACCGGACTGGTTTTACTCTGGAATTTTCTTCATTTAAAACTTCCATTCCTTTTACAGAAAAAATAAAATGATGCTAATAAAGATAACGGTAAGTACACGTAATAACCAACTTGTCAAGGCTTTTGGGATCAAATTATTAATTGGTTATGGGTCTTGAAATGTATTAATTTGAAGGAACAATTTTAAGCAATTTGTTTTTTCATTAAAAGGATTGGTATTGAAATTGCTAGACAAAAATTATTTGGTATTTATTTCACGCATGCATCTAATTCAAGCTGGTTTCTATTCTTTACGTCATTGTTTTTTTATTTCTCACTCGCTGTGCAAAAAAGGCGTACATAATATCGTTTTATTTTATAATTCTTTAAAATTCTCATTTTTGTTGTTAGCTGCTTTATACGTCTTTCTTATTTTTACTCATTTTCTTTTGTTTCGATTTACAGTTAAAAGCAAAATTTACCATTTATATTTGCATGTATATGTACGTATATATATATATATATATATATATATATATATATGCATATTTCCATAATAAAATAAGAACATTTGACGAAATATTAATCTCAAAAATATATTGCATGAATGTACAAAAAGACACTATTTTTTTCTATTGTATTCAAGTTGATATAAAATGAAATTTATATTTGGGATTCCTACTTATTAATAGTGATGAGTATGTGAAGCTCTAGTAGATGCGTCAAAATTCACTGTATTAAAATTCAAACAATATAAACAATAATGTATATTAAAATCAATTGCTTTCTATCTCACTCTGTTTATATGGAGACAACCCTTTATATTTTTGCAATTGACTAGAGAAGTGCTACTATTTTCCTCAATCGTCAACGAAAGAAAAGACGAAACGAGAAAAAAAGCCGGAGAGTAGTATAGAATGTAATATAGTAGCGAATGAAAAAAAAAGAAGAAAAAAAGAATGTTGCTTCTAAAAGCAATATTTGTCGTTTCTTAACGTTAGTCTAGAACAACGCAAGTCTTTCGACACTGATCATAATAATAAAAGTAGCTTGTAAATAGAAGGTTAAATACAGAACGAAAGAAATACAATTATAAACTCAGCGAATAGGCCATCAACTAGCGCAAACATCATTAAATTTTGTATATTTCACCTGCCATTAATCATATACGTATATAATTACATATACAGCTATACGATCAGAAATAAATGAAATACACAATCACACGGCAATTTTCATTAAGAAATGAAAAATATGAAATTGTTAGTGGTTCAAAAACAATATGTACAGTCAAAGCAACACCTTCAAAAGAACATGCGGGTCAATTCGAGTAAGAATAAAAATAGCTTTTCTTTGCTTCTTACTCGATTTCCTTATAAATTAATCTTGTTTATATTTTTCTAGTGTTAAACTATCAAATTTATTATCAAAACATCGTGAAGATGAATTTTGTGTTATAGAACCAGATTTAAATGTTTCTCGAAATTATTTAATCTATATAGAAAATGGTGAATCAGGTGAAAAAAATCTTTTTGGTCAATTATCTCATGAACTTTGTAATTATAATAATTATCTTTATACCATTGTTATCGGAAGAAAGTTATATAAAGTGCGAAGTTCTGATTTAAAAAATCGATGTTTAGTGATGATAGATACTTTTGAACAAAATAATCCTTCGAAACAAGATCAATGTTCAACGCTTCAATGTCCGGAAACATTATTTCAGGTTATTGATTCATTTTCAAAATTCAATAAAACTTATCATGTTACTATAAATGATAAAGAAAAACAACTTGGATATCTTGCAATTGTTATTTTACTTGATCTTCATGAATGTAAACGTTCTTGACATGAAACTATATAGCTTATATTCGTTCCTAAACTATACTGGAACTCAATTTTGGTTTTATTGCAAAATAATAAATCTTGTACAAAAGAAATTATATGCTTATTCAACAATAATTCTAATCTAAATATAATAAATGTTATTAGAAATGAAGTCATCATATTAAATCGATAAAATAATGCATATCGAGGCCTCTTATAAGATATTTGAGAAGCCTTTTTTCTTTCAAGATGTATGAAACGATTAGGAAGCTTTTTTTTTGTAGACTAAGAACACATTGTAGTTCTATAAAAAAAAAACTCAATTTGACATATTTTGTAAGATTATAAGTGTATATAATATGTCTAAAATGAATGAAAAACGATGCATCCATATCGAATTTAACCTTTAGATTATAAATTGCATAATGTAATCGAACATTACTCTTGTTTGTTGGTAAAATATGATATTATTTGATAAATGTTACTTACGAATGTTGAATAATTAATTTATAATAGGTGATTTTTATCACGTAGAATCAAGGATAATTAGATTGAATCAATTTGCTTATATGACAATCGACTATAGGATGTTATTATATTTATATTGTAAGAGATTCCTACAGTTATGGGTCATTGACGAAACTCTTTATCAATTAGATGAATGCAATGATAACAAGAGAAATATTCGATTTCCATACGTCTTTCAGTATATGTATAGAGCAAATCGTCGTCTGAACCAGTTGTATTCGGGTCCGTAATTGAGGGTTTTAGTTCAATCATGCTAAACTTAAGTGCGTAATATAATCGTACTCAACGGATAAAAAATGCACTTAAATAAATTTACGGATCTCATGTTTTGTTTTTCTATATAATTTAAAGGAAGTACTACTGATTGTTCAGTATGAATCAGAAGATAAAATTTTCATTCGTCACAATAACATCATGAAATTCATTTAACCTGATATTTTATATATGTATAAGCAAAATTATAATAAACTAATCATAGAATGTGTGTTTGTACGAATGTTGTGAACATAATTAAATGTTTATTTCCAATAATTGTATTGCGACTAAATCCAAATAACATAACTTTTACAAGAAATATTTTGTTTTAATGAAACCATACGCATGCCTTACATTTTCAGCTATGTAAAATATGATTTTTGATACAGCTGAAAATAGCATCGTTAAATAATCTGCTAGTTTTTATCTAATTAGAAAACTTACTTGTATTCATCTATTGCAACAATGAACAGTAACGATACATGAACATAAATATTGTTATTCAATCAACATGTTTTATTTAGCAAGAAAATTAAAGAAAAAGATTGCAAATGATGCATCTAAGAAATTTGAAATATTGAATCGATAGTCATATACTGTATTTTAAAAGCATTTACCGGATAAATTTTAGCCAATGAATGAATGATATCATGCAATTTACTTTTATTCCTAGTTTTATTAACGTAATCGTCTATTTTCATAAAAAAAGGAAGCATTTGAAAGTATCGAGCGCATTTATTTCTTTTACTCCACTCTACATTCGTATAAAAATTATGTTGTCCATTCCTATTTTCTTTTACCTTCTTTTTCTCATTATGAAAATTCATAAGTAAATTGTTATGAACATCGATTTTTGTAGTTGTCCTCATTTTTATGCCAGCTAATCATTTTTTTTCAGTCAACAAAATAATATAAAACAGCAAGTACTGCATATAGCACTATAATTGCTCTTTATTTCGGTACACTACAGAGAGTTTTCAAGACGTATCATTTACTTTTTTAATAATAAAATATACAGCCACATATGTGAGCATTTCTATCGACTGCTTGATAGTTTTTCTTCTTCATAGTAACCGTGTTTCTTATTTGTTGCTTGTTGAAAGTTATTTTCCTTATTATTTTCTCTTACCCACTTTATCGTAATTTCCTCGTAGTTTTTCTTTTTCCTTTCTTTTTCACCTAAGTTTCTTTGTTCATTTTTGATGATAAATCATATTTGCTAATTATTTTTCTTTTTCTATGTTCCTGTCTGTTGAATTTTTTAAATTGATAAATGCCTAGTATAGTTTTTCATGAGTTTATGAATTCAGTTTAATTTAAAAAAATGTTAATATATATTTGAACTACTTTGTATGACATTGAAAACAATGCTCAGAGATTTTGGCCTAATTATGGTTAGAATTTGCTAGTTTCTTTCCTTGTTTAATACTATCTATCTCAGTGTAAACACTCTTCTGATGAAAGTACAATGAAATCAGAGACATTTATTATGTTTAAAACTACGTTCTAGAGGAGATTATCTTGAAGATTTCGAAAAAGTTCTATGAGGAGTAATGACTATGTGATATATATTATCTTAAAAATAAAACGACAAAGAATCAGTTGATTTATAAAATATAATTTGAAAACTAAATGCTGAAACTTTTTTTTTTTATAATTTGCTATCTTAATAATAGCACTTTCTACGTGTATTTTGAGTGTAGCATCAAATCGCTGTATGGCAATTAATGTTATGTAGATACAGTCAATAGAACACATCAGAACTACTGCATAGTATATATCGACGTGCATGCATTTGCTCAAGTCGACAGGAATGAATTCATAAGTTGAATCATGCTACTGTCGATTAGAAGATCAGATACAATTATAAGTGTAATGAACGCGGAAATCTTCTTTATTGAGATTTTTAATATTGAATTCAGAATTATATCTTTATTCCGGTAATTATGTTCAGTTCATCGAATGAATGATAATACAAAAAACTTTTAAACATAAATATTTCAAATATGATTTGATATCTATGAAAAAACTGTGTATTATTAAAGCTTTTCTTATTTATCAAAATATTAAGTTTTTCATCGACTCAATATTGATTGATAGCCCTTGCTTACAGATGAAACACCAATAACAATATCTTCTTATTTAAATATTTGTATTAGATAAACATTTTACAATTTTCTACATCTATGAAAATAAAACATTGTATCCACTTGTGTTTTTCAACTTTCTTTTTGGAATTTGTGCCATATTTATCGACTAGTTAGTATCACTCTTTACGTCAGCTAGAACACAGTTTTTTGCTTTTTATCGTTTCTCTAGAAAATGAGAGTATACAAGATGTTGAAGCGAATAATCTGTCTCTTTATATATGTTACTTGATAAATAGAAAGAAAAGGAATTTATATGACGGCATCATGCCATTTTTCTCTTTCAGTCACTTCAGCATTCTCTTCATTCTTCATCTGTTGAATCTTCCTCAGTCGTGAAGAATTTATGCTTTATTAATATGAAGACTTATCTTGGATATAACTTGCACTTTTCTTTTTTATCTAAAGAAGAAAAAAAGAAACTCACTTGTATGCGGTTTGTCTTAAGTTTATTTTGATATAGAAACAATTCAAGATGAGAAATGTCCACGAATTCGTTCGAGTTTTCAGTTGAAGCTTTAATCATCTTGCAGATATTCTTGAAAGACGGTTCGATCATAAAACAATTTGGTGTTCAAAACTTGCTTTTGACGAATTTCAATTGCGCTACTTAACATTTTCAGAAAGTCCATATGCTAGAGTATTGAACTAAAATTCTTTTCGGGTACGAAAGTAAATTAGATTAGCTATTATTAAAAATATCACAGTACTCAAAATAGTTCTCGTCGAGGTCGAGATGCAGAATTTTTAAAACATAGAGTTTTCTACGGAAAGATTCATGTTTCGCAAAGGCTTATTTCAAGGATTTTAACATCGTTTACACAGCCTAGTCAAAGTGACATTCTTAAAGGAGAAAAAATGTCAAATCAACGTTCTATAATATGATCTTATTAACAAACCTACGGCTCTATAGTTAAAGTTTGCTAGAAGGTTCGATTAGCTTAAAATAGGTCAGGCACATAAACTTTTTCTAGGACAAACTTCAATTCATTAAGTTCTACAAGTTTCACTAAATTTCGACAGAAAAAGTAAACGAATAATGACGATTATTTTCTTGTGAATCGTGACAGTAGAAAAAAAAACATTGAAACTTTATCATTTAATTCATCAACATTGTTATGAACATCTTCATTTTTTTTCTGCAATAAATTTCTAGTATATAAAACTAATTGATCGTAAAAGATTTATCAACTGGAGAAATGTATGGACAAAACTGTAATCTCGTAACACAAGATGGACAGTTTTTTGATATTACTCACACCTTCAAAGTCGGTTCATCAACGTATCATGTTCTTGGTCTTCGTCAAGATCGTCCAACATATAGAAATACTTATTATATTTTTAATTGTGTCGATGATCAGCATGAGTCAACAAATGAATCCTTAACGAAAACTTCATTTTTTAAACGTCCGACAACAGCATCTGAACAGCAGACCCGACGACCAAAACATCGTCCACACACAGCTCATCATACGTCAACGCTTCCGATCAATAATTCTACTACTAATCAAATCAAAAAGACTAATTCTATAGGTTCTGATGTGCGTGCACGTACTGAATCACCGAAACGCGTCGATATTGATACAACAAATTTTAGAGAAACATTTCGTAAAGCAATGCGATTTGAACGAAAAATGCTTGTTGCTTCACTTCGAAAAGAGATGAATGTTAAGAAGCGAACATTAATTAGAACAATTAGAAAAGAACAAGAAGTAATTGTACAAGCAACAGCTGAAGCTAGCAATAAAGAAGAAATAATTCGTCTACTAGAAGAACAAAAGAATTCATTGGGAATAGCATTTGAAAGCTATGTTAATACTACTAAAGCTTCTATTGATACTTTGAAACAGATATTAGTAGAAACTCTAGATGCACACCATAATGTATCGCAATCAATCGAACAACATCAACTTACTTTAATTCAGACAATAGAACAAGAAATACAGAAACTTATATTGAAAAATGAAGACATTCTTAAATCAACATCTTCAGAAACGAATGCTATGAATAAATTACAAAATAACCTTATTCAAAAGATCGAAAATATATTTTTGGCTAAGAAGCGTGATGATGATCTAGGATTCGATCGTTTATTTTCTGAACAAAAACAAGCGTTAGTGAATGTAGTGGCGCAACAACAACAGGCAGTATCCCTTGATCTCATCAAACAAACAATGGTTGATGCAATTCATGAGCAGCAAGCATTGCCCAAAAAAAGTAACAGTAATATAGAACATATTAAAAAATCAATTGATGATACTACAACTAATAAAGCTGGTCAACAAAAGTCAATTAGCATTAGTACAATCGCTGATAATAATCTACCTAATTTGTCTAGAACGAAGTCGGTTCAACATTCTCGCACTCATGATCAATTTTCTTCAAAATCAACTGTAAAGAAATTACCAGATGAAAATTTGTTCAAAGTTTCCATAAAAACACCAGAACCTGCTCATTTATTTGCTAAATTAACAATTGGCGACAAAGAATATTCAAGACGATTGCATACATTATGCCAACGTGATGTGAATGAAAATGACGTATTCAATTGTTATGTTGCTCCTCCTGAAACGAACGGTCCGTATGAGGTCACAATTTATGCTAAAACAAACAACGAAACAGCATATCGAGCAGCCATATGCATACGATTACCTGGATTGAACTTATCTCAATCTATCACATTTCCACTCATACATCAATCATTTGAACAGTATCAATGTATCTTAATTGAACCACTTCGGCGTCTGTTGCGACAAAATGAACACGTACTAATACATATGATTGTACCCAATGCTCACGTTGTGAAAATTCGAAATGGTGATGAAAATATTGCATTTGATATGAATGAATATAAAAACGATGTAGTTAAGAAAAAAATAAGAGTTCGAGGTGACGTAAGTGTTATTGGCTGTTGGGACAAAAAAACTGATTCAGCTATTTGTGTTTTCAATATGATTCGCTAATATTTGTTTAGTGTTTATTGCTAGCTATCGGCTGTCATACGGTTTGCCAATTTAACAGTCTCAATAAATAAATACTTACGTAAATAAAATGAATTACATAAAGTCGTCATGCTTTGCAGTATCATGAAAATATGTAGACACTCATTTTCTGAAACGTATCATATGGATTGCTTGAAATTATTCATAAAATAAAACATGTCCACTTCCACATCCACATCCTGACAGTTATCGTCAGTAGACGAAATAATTTTTTCTTGCGTTCTTCTTGGTATTACGAGCCGAGAAACATATCCTTGTTTTCATTCAACCATAAATTAATTTTTTCATTCCTTATGTTATTTAGATTCTTTTATTTTCTTACTGTATACACATTTTTACATAATCTAGTGAATGGCAAGTTCTGATCCACAGCTTGTGGATTTCCCATCCGAAATCTTAGTTCATATTTTTTGTCATATTGATTGTTTAAAAGAACTTCTAATTGTTTCTACTGTCTGTTGACAGTGGTGATCAATCATTTTGGATGTGTGGTTTCAGCAATATCGATTACGTGAGCTCATTCGACAACATATCATCGGTCATTGGAAATTTGAGAATCCAATCAGTCTTGGCCATGATTCATCAGGTATCATCAATGATTGTTATTCGTTTACAGGAAATCCACTACAAGAGACGAATTTTCTTGGTTCATGTGCTAAGTTTGACGATCCATCATCCATTGACATTCCCGTATACGATATTTCTCGCTATTAAATCAATCATTTATGTGCTTCCGTCTGGCTCCGTACCAGTCGCATCGTCTATGAGCATCGTAGCGTAGTGGGTGCATGGAAAGATGACTATAAACATTGGCTTCATGTTGATCATAGCAATTATTTCAATACAGAGAAAATCAAGCTGTAATTTCACCAGCTTTGGTTGAGTTCGAGTGTGGCAGTGCATCTTTAGCTAGAAATAAATGATGTCATCTGGCCGTCCTTGTCTCTCGTGCTCAACAAAAACTTTATGTAAACGGAAAACTCGTGAATACCATCAATATGAATACATATGCAAATAAATTATGTGTTTCCAAAAAACATCTCATCACTGGAGAGATGATGAAGAACTGGAAAGAAGAACAAATGCAACTACCTCTTACACTACACGTCGGTGCCAAGAATTTCGGACTTAATTTTTGGTTAGGTGAAATTGGTGATGTTAGTAATTGGAGTCGTCATCTTGAACTGCATGAAATTCAGTCAATCTAGGAACAAAAAGTTACTATTGATAAAGTTAATATTGGTGAACATGATATGAAACACATGATGTCGCCGATCTCATAATTCTGCAATAATATTCAGTCTTAAATTACTTTGTGTGCGTCCAACTGTTCGTCCATAGAACAATTCAAAATATTCGAATGTTTTTTCTTAAAGATTTAGTCATATTCCATCACCAATATCACCCTAAGTATGCATGAAAAGTGATGTCACCATCGAATTAACAATCATAATATCTTTTCACAATAGAACGTTAAATAATTTATTAATAAAATAAAATCCTTTTTCATTATTCTGATTTGAATTTGACTTTTTTATACGACATAAGAAGTCGTTCTTGTGACATAGATCGGTAGATAATTGGTTGTTATTGAAATTGAATATGGACTATTTGTTCTATCGCTTGATTTGCCTTGGGAAAGTATAGGCATCATTTGAAAGTCCTTTTCTGGAACACAACTCTTTCGTTTGTGGGTGTATTCCTTGCTTTCGACATACTCTCCATATCTTTTACTGTGAAATTTGTCACTTTTCTGTAATGTTTATATATTTTGCTTTTATGAAATGAAAAGAAGACTGCAATAAAAGAAAACTGAATTTACATGCAATGAAACGGTCGAAAAATACAATCAATATTTATAAAGAAACATTGATTTGTTAAATATGGACGGTATAGGTGCATGACTTGGTATTCTAATAGGATCAAAGCAAACTATTCAGAATAATGTTATCCTGTTGGTTACTCAGTTATCTAGTGACACTCAACACTATTTAAAAATCATCCCAATAAATATGATCGAGTGTCGTAGATTTTTATACCATTTTGACAATTCAGGAAAGTTAATCAGATGAATTTGTGTCTGGACTGGTATTGCTGTAAAGACATAAACTCCGTAATTTTGTTAAACCAATACAAAAATGTTTGGATAAATAATTCCATTTGCATATATTAAAACCAGTGGCGTAACCAGGGTAGCGCATGATTGGACACTGCCCAACTACCGAAAATTTTTTAAAATTGATTTTTGAAAAAATTAACATTATATCTGCATCATCCCAGATAACATTTTTGAAAAATCATTCGGGCGTCACTCAATCATTTAGTAAATTCTGGCTGCGCCAGTACACGCAATTAACGCTCATCGCTACGATTCGCTTGACCCTAAACTGAATCCAATCTAATTATTACCCATCGCTTCTTCAGAGTGTGAGCGTCGACATGAATGAGTACATTACCTACACCCACACAAGAATAATATCAAAGCCAATATGATAGATGATTTTGTACTTTCTTTTATGTCATAAACTCTACGAAAAAGGTTTAGAACAATACGAAATATGTCTTCTTAAAACCATCATAATGTCGAGTTTTTTTTTAAAGAAAAATATAATCATTAAAACAAATGGGTTGCACAGAGAAAACGACGCGACTCGTTTTTTTGCTTCACCCGAATGTATATAGTTTTGTAGGGAAATCGGAAATGACTTTTATATTATTGTACTTTTAATCAGTATAACCTATTCATAATTACGCCCCTGGCAAAAAATGATGAGATACTCAAAAATTGCTCTTCAAAATATCCTTATCTCATTCGAATTAATAATCGTCACACATGTGATCAATATTCTAGCGGGTTAAGTTTTGATACTATAATGTGCAAACACAAAACTACTTTGTCTTTCAATGTAAAATAAACAAAGAGAGCAGAAAGTGTTCAACAGTGACTTATAATCTGACCTAAATGCATTGAACGTTGGTACCACAGAGCGCTCGATTAAAATATGTCATTCCATATTGTGGTTTTTTCGCTTTTAGAGTATTTTCTCAGAAATTGAGGACAATAATACACGGATTCTGTGCGATGTTGTAGTATTTCTAAGTTTTGAACAAGAAAGCTATTACGTTAAAGACTGACCGTAACGATGATATGATCGCAATTTGTAAAGAGTTCAATCTACGTCCATCGAATTGTCGACTGCCAGTTTACAGGTAATAAGTATTCGAAATCCAATTTAAATTGTATTCAACAGTAGTTTCATGCAAATTTCAACTTCTTATCATGTTTACCCTGGTATGAACTATACGATCGACATCGGATTCATCAAGTCTCGAACTGTCCATATGCGAGATTTTTCGCCGTCAAAATCTTCGTTAGATTCATCTGAAAACTTTTTCATCCGAAGAACGTTTCTTGTAATATGTCTGAGTTCATATGCTTCAGTTAAGGAAGATTGTTTCATTATTTATCTATTCAGTATATTGAAAAAAATGCTGGTTTATGTGAGTTAGTTAGAGTGAAGATTGGGATTATATGAGTAATTGAGTAAGAGATTCTCATATCATCTCGTACAATCATGTCACATTCATATCCACCGGATTCAATAATTGCATGAAAGTACTTTTCGTGATTAGTAAAGTGACACTGTGTAGCAATCATTCCAAAGCTGATTCGATCGAAAAACTAGAGCTCTCATCGTAATAAGCAACAAATATTGCACATGAATCATATTAAATGTAATACACAGTGATTAGGATTAAGAATATCAGATAAATATCAATAGTATCAATAATATGTCACAATTATCTGATGATAATAAACTTGAATTGATTCATTTAAACCAATGAATCGTTGGTGTAACTATGCTTTCTGTATGTTTATATTTCTCTGACAAAAAATACTAACGAAAAACAGTAAATAATAGTTTGTGACTGACTAGTTCAATCATCCACATTGGCAAATAAAAGATCTGTCTCGGATGAGATGATGCAAGGGGCGGAGGGGACGCCATTTCGGTACTTCCATCTACTTCCATTGCACTTCGAAGTACGGAAGTCGCGCTTTTCCCCCTTAGACTAACCTCGTATAAAAGTAACATTGCTGTGTAAATTTATCACCATGATGTTGCACCATGTGATGCCAATGCCGACGATAGTAGTACTCCCTGTACTCACCCACACTAAATATCATCGAATTGATCTGAAATTGCTATAAAAAAACTTAGCGTACAACTCTGCATCGAAAAATACTAAATATTAAACAATTTAAGATATAGACCGAGTTGGCTTGTTATTCCCACCCCAATGCGCGCTCCTTTCACATGGAATAAATTCATCAGTATACCAAGAACACGGCATAAGTCAATTGGGATCGTCTGAAGAAATAATTAAAATGACTGATCATTGTTAATATTTTCTTCAAAGTGCAGTAAAATCCATCCATTAAATGACAATACCGCACAATAGTTTTTTTTTATCGATGAAAGCTTTTTTCTCAGGGAATCTATCGAAATCTATATATAATTATTTCAAAAATATAATGTACTGAGCTTTTTCTAGAAACAAAGAAATACAGCTAAAATTTTACATTAGAAATATTTCCAATACAAATTAAAGTAGAACTTTTGCGTCATGGTTTGTCATCCCCTAACAACAATATTTTCACTGGAATTTCAACAAATTTTAGTAGCAAAAAAATTAAATTGTCCATGTTTTTTTGTTTATCAAAATTTCTACATAGAGAAAATTTCCTATAGGAAAATGTTCAAATAGGATGAATACAGTTTTAAAGCCAGCTTTCAATTGATTCGGTAGAACATCGTACTCGGTATGGCCGATTAAATGAATATTTATGTAGTTGTTGTTGGATTAGATCTGGAATATAAGGTGTTTCATAGCGATCAAAATCGATAAACTCGATATGAAGCGAAACAAGTCGTGTTGCAAATGATCGACAAGGAAATAAATATGGTTAAAAATACATTCTGTAGATTCATTTTCAGCATTAATAATACGCGACGATCTCCAGTGCCATCCATCATATGAACCATAGATATTAAAGAAAACCACTTTCAAATTAGGTAACTGATTCGACAATAATTTGCAAAATTGTTCAGCATTTTTGAACAATAATGTTAAATCGTTCATCACAAGTGTTTTCATCTAATTGAGAGAAAATATAATTTATTACAAGATAAATCGAAAGAAATCTATATGTTATTTAAGTTCACAGATTTATAATAATCTTTTCAGTCTAACATTATATTTAAAAGAATTTAGAGAACAGATTTTCTTAAAAAAAAGAATGGTGAATATCAGTCAGTTAAAACAATTTCCATACAACCTAATTTCAATGAAATTCTTCTGGTAAGATAGAAACTCTTACTTGTTGATTGAGCGACCTCCAAGATTGTCAATATTATGTAATATAGCACGGGGAAAAAATCCCATTGTCCTCCCATATATTTAATGTATGAACATTATAAGTCATTCGTAATATGGATTCTAGTTCAGTTGGAGTAACAATATCACCTTCATCAATTGACATTTTTGTTAATAATGACCATGGAACTAATGATGATATAGAACTTTGAAAATTTTCTAGCTCTGAAATGCAAGCCTACTTTCTGTGACCAGTCAAGAATAATTCCTTAGCGCTTGGAAACATAACTACTGCATTAATTGACATTTGGCAAGATCTAAACAGAAAAAAAGATTGCGATAGATCATTCGTACAAATAAGTTATTGTCTTCATACTTTTCCAGATCTCTAGAAAACAGATATGCTGGAAGTTTTGTGTCGTTACATGGTGACGTGAATACAATAAAATAATGATAATTATGACTAATATAGTAATTACCACGCTTTTGAATTAATACTCTGGGTAGTTGTCGATTACTAAATGGAACCATAAAAAATGAGTTGTAAATTGTTGTTTCCTGTAAGTCATTGTTAACATCTAATTCTAGATACAAATTATAGATTGCCAAGGGTTTGAGATGATCAATACACAATTGTTGAATTATGTGGCCTGATATAACTATTGGATCAGAGATTTCTATAAATGCTACTAATTTTAATGATAAATGACTAAGTTGACCAAATACAGATGATAAAAGTGCAATAGTTCGATGAAAGCTAAGAGACTACCTTTACAATATATATGTAAACGAGAGAAATACACAAGATTTGCAGTGGTAGCGGTAGGTATTCTAAAAAAAGATTCATACGATTAATAATTTTATAGATGATAGAATGCTACTTACGCGTTTACGTTAACATTATCGTTGGTGTACATAAATAGATCTTTTGCACCAACAGAAAGATTTTCAATAAAATGTATACACGATATTAAACGTTCGAGAAAACGTGATGTATGCATACCAATAGTTAATCTACGAAGGTGTGTTTTATTTAATAAATTTGGAAAAGTCACCATTGATACAGCAGAGTATTTGTTTAATTTATATGAATTTTCATCATAAAAATTATATGGAAGTCGACAATTTGTTAGATGAGGCCGTTGTGAACATACCTTTTATGAATGCCCAAGAATTATAATTTTAAGCATCAGAATATTATAAAATTTCCTAATGAGTCGAATGAATAGTTATATTCTTACCTTAGCTAAATAAACTTCTTCAACTTCAATATAATTACATGGATTAGATGGTGTAACATCAACTAATAAAGTGTGTACTTGCTTTATTAAGGAACTACACAATAAGTTATCAAACTCATGTGGTTTAATATCGATCAGATGAAGACGTTAAAGTACTGTTGTTTCGTGATATTTCAGCGATGATGAAACGATTGATCATCCATCTATAGCATTTTTTAATATTACACGTAATGAAACAAGTCGACTTCCTATTGATTTCAAAACATTTTCACAAAGATAGTTGAACATTGATAATGACATCGTTGAATCACCAACATGAATGTGCCAGAAATATGCATGCACAACAATTCTTGAAAATCGTTTTTTCAACGATAAAAAAAGACTGAAGAATGTCAACAGGAGACAAATAACTAAATATTTCGAAAAGAATATCCGCAGGTAACAATTCAATCGTATTAGCGATCATTCTATTCATGTATCTTATTCTTTCATATTGAATCGTATGTACTGTATATATATATCCATGTAGATAAATCATGTACATCCATCTGTTTTGTTTGACGAGCATTGTTGTCATAATTACTCACCTTTATTCTGTATGAATTGACCTCAGCAAAAGAATGAAGAAAATATAAACATCGCTCTATTTATTCGATGTATGTTTGAACGATTAGAATGTGGGTGTGGCTGGTTATGAGTTAAGAGAAAAAATCCACTTCACTTCACACTAGAGCGCATCGAACCCTAAAATGTATGAACCCGAAATCACACCCGTACCCGGTTGATTGAAATTTTTTTGGAATCGAATCGGACCCATTGGAATCTGGATTTTTGAACCAGAATTCTTGGCGCTTAAGCTTTTGGGCCGGCAATTTAAAGATACCCTTAACATTCTTAGTGAATTTTTCTGATTCGACAACGAAATCTTCTACTTGTTATCAATAAGATAAAAAACTTTCGCATAAAACGAACGAAAATTCACAAAAATGGATAAATTATTATTAGATGTATCAGATTTTTCTGTCAACCGACATACAATCAGTAAAATTTTAAGATCCGTATTCAATGGGCTTTACCCCACACCCAAACCCATTTTTGTCTTTTTTAATCTGTTAACTGTTATTAGAAGAATACAGTGCCATATCATTGTTTCCTTTACAATCAGACACATGTTGCGCTCTGCGTTGTGATCGAATCATTGGTATAAATTATGTATTCTATTTCCTAAAATTTAAAAAAAAATACCTATTTGTGTAAATAAGTCAAGCAATGTTGCCATTTTCATATACAGTTTATCTCTAGTTTAAATTAATTACTGCTCAATTAAGTATAAGTGATATAATTATTATCGTGGTGATTAATTTGTCCTGCAGATCAGTGTACTCTATAGTGGCGTAACCAGGGTATGACATGGTTGGGTGATGCCCAACCATCGATACTTTTTTTAAACTGATTTGTTTCAAAAAAACCTTATGCATCACCGAAGATAACGCTTTTGAAAATTCGCTAGGCTGCCGCCCAACTACTTTACAAATCCTGGTTTTACGCCACTAATCAAAGCTTTATCCATTAGAGTAAGCTAAAAAGAACTATGAGGAAAATGTTGTCTTGAAGATTTGTTACGTAAATCTGTTTCTTTTATTTTCGTTGATTATTTTTGTTTCAATGAGATCGGTTTTGGCTTAACAAGTGGTTTGGAAATAAATGTGAATGTTATAGAAAAACAAACAAGCATGCTTAAAAATGAATTATGTAAATAAACTATTATACATAGAATAGTATTAATAAATCATCTCTTTTCATCTGTTGTTTTATTTTTTTGGTAATTACAAATCATATTTTTATTTTTTTATTTGAAAAAATGCTGTCAAACCAAAATGATCTGATGGAAATATATTTAAGTGTCCTGGATTAGCGACAAGTTGATTTCCTAAGATTTCAATCTCAGTAAGAATAATTGTTTGACTTCGTAAAATAATTCGATCATATCTTGATTGATTCGGTACACGATTGTGAAGTTTTGCCATTGAATTCATTTCAGTATCGACTGTAAAGCCATGATTATGAGAGCCCATTAAATAAGTCCAGCAATCAATCCACTGTTGTAATCTATTAAATTGGTCGATATTTTCTTGACCATGTGCATGAAAATTAAAATCTCCCATTAAAATATAACTACCTGGCGAACGATTCAGTATCTTTTGACATATATCTAATTGACGCAACCGTTGTTCTCTATTATCTAATGATTCTAAATGAACGGTACCAATACGCAGTATTTCATTTTCATCTAATTTTATTTCCGCAAATATTAAACGACGACCCATATTTGACTGTGGAAAATTAATTAAATTTAAATTAGAAATATGAAGACGAATATCAATTAATAGAATAACACCATACCATCCATTGAATGTACGGCCATCAACGTCAGATAAATAATATCGTTCTTGAACAAATGATTGTGCTGAAAGTTGTTGAAGAATATTTTTTGTCACTACGAATATATATGCATATATATATATATATATATATATGTGGCAGGAGAAATTGAAATCCAGGAGAAATTAAAATTTTAATTTTTCCTAGGAAAATTTAACGTTCTCCTAGTAAAAAGTTAGGAGAATTTAAAATTTTTCCTGAAATTTTAATTTCTCCTGCGACATATATATAGAAATCAAATATATTTCTTTTATTAAAATCCGGAAAAGAAAACAAAACGAACTTTCTTGTAAACCGATTATTTGAGCTTGCGACTTATTCAGTATATCACAAAGACTGTTAAAACGCGTCGGTTGATAATCCTCGGAAAACCAAATATTATATGAAACAACACGAAAATTCTCCCAAGTGTGTGTTCGATTATTTTGACCATGTTGCTTTAGTGTCCATTCATGCTTTTGTTTATTATATTCCCATAACGGAATTGAAAATTCTTCTTTCTTTGTATTACTATCCATATTACTAGGTCATTGACCCATTCACTTACAATGATTTATGCTTTGTTTTTACTTTTACACTGAGATATAGAAAACAAAAATTATGACAAAAAACATTTACAATAGTTATTATTTTAGATGAATCATAGCAGTGTTTGTGTTTTGTTAAAACAGAAAGAGAAGAAAAACCAACATGCAGTAAATAGGATTCGAATGTATTGACTTTTTTTTCATTGGAACAGAAGCAAAATTATGCGTTAAATCAATTCAGTTTTTCGTTCTTTTTGTAATTACATAAGAAACAATATTTTCTTTCGTCTTTTTTACGTATTGTTTTCAAAGAAATACTTAAATGTGCATATTTTATTTTGTTCTCTCAAGTTAATAGAAAATATAGTCTTTTTTCAAGTACTTAGTTAAATGATTTAAATCTCTTATTATAATAAATAAATTAACAAAAAAAGACAAGTTCCAATCAAACCTTCACTGAAAACTCAATTAAATCAAATATTATTCTGACTCTCCTTTGAATATTCTCTTAAAAGATACACAAATTTTGGTTTTTAGCAATGTAAATAGTCAATCTTTATTTAGTGATTGAAATCTAGATACAATAAATCCTAAGAAAAAGAACAAAAATGATTGCAATAATTTTCAGTAGTAGATTATCATTCCAACAAAGATAACTCTGAGCATCTACACAGTTTTAATATTAATGTTTCATCATTTTAAAGAAGTTAAACTCAATATATCACTTAATAGAATCTCTATTGACATTCATAAGATTTTACTATTGGAGCCGAGTGAAGGTGAGAGTTTGATGTGGTTGTGTTGAATGAGTATATGACTATACGCCGACATTAAACATATTCGCTTTGGTTTACTGCAGTATTTTTAAAATATTTTTCAGCTTTTAATTCAACTAAACATAGTTTCGTTTTTTTTAAAAAAGTAAGCTTTGCTTGGTAAGTCTACACTCTTACTTGGTAAAGTCAAAGTAATAGTCGAATAATTATAGTTTGATGTTCACTGGAAAAGAAACTTGTATTATCACAGTATCAAAATTAGAATTCGCTCAACCAGATTAGGGGTGGCACTTTATCTTTACTTAACTTTGAAAAAGTAAAGTAAAGTAAAGTAGTGAACTTTACTTTACCTGGTAAAGTAAAGCAGTGAACTTTACTTTATCCGGTAAAGTAAAGTAGCGAACTTTACTTTAACCGGTAAAGTAAAGATAAAGTGCCACCCCTAAACCAGATACAACAATTATACAAGAAAATTATATAGCAGGTCTAGAATAGGGCTCGGCGTGGGATGGAACAGTCTAATCCCATCCAATTAGTCCCAGAGATTGAATCGGTAACCGGTCTATCCTGTTTCTTTCCCTTAGTTTATTATCTATAATTATTCAAATTTCTTGTTCGGGTAGATGTGGTTGTGATTGTTGCAAACCAATATAGACACCCACACCCGTCAATAAAATGTTCATTTATATAACATTGAAAAAGGCATTGATTTACATAATTTATAATATATATGTGCGTATATATGGATGCATTTATTTATTTTCTTTCTATCTCATAAATGCACATAAAATTCAGCGTGCCTCAATGAGGATGAATCGAAAAAATGAGGTATTCATAATCAGCAAATGAATTTTTCTAAAAAATGTGAAAATAATTTCTTATTATAAATTGATCACTAATTTAACTTGCGTTAAACCTGTAGGATGATATGATTTCATCGTTATCTAAAGATTTATCTATGTGATCTGTAAGACGAAAATATGTAAATAATTCCATTGTTCAATGTTAAAGTTTTACACGTAAACATTTAGGTATTCTATATTACAAATACTTACTGAACTCAAATACAATTCTATTCGTGTAAATACACACCAACAAGAACATATGTGGAGGAGTTCCATATTCAAATAAATTTAAGAAACTGTGCATACTGATAGCGGTGTAAAATTTTCTGTCAAGTTTTTATATGAACTCGACAAATAGCATTAAAGAAGTGAAAGCCTTTGGATCCTGAAAAAATACTCATGCTTTTAGACTATCTTATGCGTTCTTTTGTCCAGATAACTATTTAAGGCGTATTATTCATCGGTTCTTTTTTTTCAAAAGAGAACGTTTCTATAATATTAAAAAGAAACGTGATTATTGTTAACTTAAAAAATGTCAAGCAGAAAAAATATTTTTACATAGAGAAAAGAAATAAAAATAATGAATAGCTGCTCATCTAATACTATCTTCTATGCACACACCACACAGTAAAATAAACATAACGTGATGATATTTTTTCAGGCTTGGCCTTCACGTTGAATTGTTATCGTAGACAATGCTTTAAGTGGTACTTTTCTATTGACAATAGGTGGCAAAACAGTTGAGAATTTGATTGTTGGTCGCGATGATGAGACTTTATTTAAATCCGCATTTTCGATATGATTGTTTAGTAATGGACGTTGACGTTTTCTAAAGAATTTTTCTTCGTGCAATCCGATGTTTTTAGATGAAAGTGGTTGCAACTGTTGCGGAGGAGTCGGTGAACGTCCAATAAACAAAACTTTAGTTAATTCTTGATCAGTACTTGCTTGATTACTAAGCGATGATGAACGTTTCGATACATAACGGCCAGATGGTAATTGTTGTTGTTCATCGATATTTTTTAATTTGTTTGGCTTATTTGGCAAAATAATTTGTCCAAGATGAATACGATTTCGTGCATTTTGTTGATGCTGCTTTTCGCTATGTAGTTGATTTGTTAATTGTGCAATAAGTGCTGAACGCTGTTCGAGTTCAATTTTAAGTTCTCGTTGTTTATCATATTGGGCATGTAATTCTAATGCATGTTTTCGATCATTTACAAGAAGAAGATTTTCATAATCTTTTAAGTTTTTTTCTTTTTCTTCTAAACTTTTATTTAAAATTTTGATTGTATCTTTATGTTGACATAATTCATTTTCAAGTTTGCCAATCGTCTTCTGAAGTTTATCTTTCGTTTTTTTTTGAATAATGAAACAGGTATAAAGTTTTTCTTTTCTTTTTTTAAAGTTATTACTTACTGTCATCCGTAGATTTAGCCAACGTACCATTAATCGCTAATTGAAATGTGAGATCTGAAATAAGTTTGATAGAATTGTAGAACAACAACGAATAAATAAAATCTATGCTTACCACAACATTTCTGTTGCCATTTAGAGATTTCTTCATGAAGATTAGCCAACGTGGAAGCATGTTCACGTTGAATAAATTTGATAGATTTCTCAGAGTTTTGAAGACGCTGCATTAGATTACTAGTATCCGCTGGCAGAATTTTTGTCTCAGACATTGATCAATTCTAAAATCGGATAAAAGTCATAATGCGCAACAAATAACACTACATATTTTGATTATTTACTCAAATTTTCTCTTGATATAACAACTAACGAAGAAAACAAACTAATAATTCTTTCATGTATCTTACTCAATAGTATATTCATTACGTGTGGAGTTGAAGATTATAAAGCTTATAGTTAAAAAGAAATGACCATAGAAAAGTAGAATAAAAAAACGAGAAAACAATGCTTATGGGAATATTTCGATGCTTAATGATACATTGTACACAGGAATGTATGTAACAAGAAACCAATCTATGCACGTCATTGCACGTAGCAGGATAAAGAAAGAAACTGATTTCATCGTTGTGCAGCCACTTTGTGGCAATAAAGAAAAAACAATAGAATTAAAAAATTTCTTTGTCTTTCTTTCATAAAAAAATCAAAGAATATGTTTTTTTTATGTGTGAAATAAGACCAATAATGTTTGACTAAAGTTATACATTTTTCTATATAATAATACATTAAGATCATGTTTTTGAAGAAAACAAAAAACGATTTAACCAACATAAGTATATTCTAGTAGTTGGAAATATTTTCATGAACATATTCTTTTAAAAATCGTTACTAACAGTATACTCCTTACATTTATTATTCATATGTTGATCCCTAAGTGTTTTATAGAATGAGTGAAATAGTAAAATTGTTTTTGTTCCACAGACACATGATTATATTTCTCTATGAATACTGATAAGAATTTTCCTTATCATTGCTTATCAATGAGCATAAACCAGTTGAGACAAGTTGTTTATTTAGAAAAGAAAATATTTTCATTAATATACTTCGCATTTTATTTACCAAAGTACTTGTCAATTTTTGCTGTTGTTATTTTTCTTGATGAAATTCATCGAGTAGTTGATGTTCTTTGTTTCAATTTTCGAACTATTAAAGAACATTATATAATGCACTCGATAAATTTTATATTTAATCGGACAAAAACAGACGAATATTTTGTACTTATAACGACGTATTGAAACCTTGTAAATCTTTAAGAATATATTTCTATCGCGAAGAAATTCTTTTTTCTTGATTTCAAATATTCACACTAATCACTTTTACTTAGCATTTTTTCAATGATTCGTAATTACTTATTTACCATAAATGAATCTGTTCGGTTTGTATTTAAGTTAGAGAAACGACAAGAAGGAGAAAAATTTAAAACGATTACTATAAAATTATGTATTGACATTGTTATTTATTTGTCTTGGCAATTTTTTTTACTAAGATTGTGGGTAGTCTATGACTCGTTTTAGAATATTTTCTTGAAGATTGTAAAACCTACTATTTATTTTTCTTTCTGTTGTTTTTTGGAATAGAATAAAATTAATGAAATTTAAACGAGATATAAAATGTCGAAAAATAATTCAAGACACTCTGCGATGAGCCATTCAAGATCAGTAATTATTTGTTTTATAAGAACTTTTATTCATTAGAATTGACGAACGATTTGTAATTGTATAATTGCAATTGTGTCGAAATTTTCGTAGAATGGTGAACATCTTGACAGAAAATAATGACTACTACATCACCTAGTTTGAAAGACTTTAATGCAATGTATTGTTACATTTGTTGTTTTTCAATTTTCATCTGTGTTCAGTAACATTCAATTGTTCTTTTTCATATGAGAAGTCGAGAAAAAGACTTTATTTCAATTTTTTAAAGAATCAATCAAAATATTATGTGTGTAATTCTTTTCTTTGTTGATTTTGCTTTTATTAAAAGAAACTATTTGTATTTTGACTGTTTATTCTAATGAATAGACTTGATAGCCGATTACATTTTTCTTCTCGTTCTTCAGCCATTTTTACTACACATTGCCAGGCAACAAAACGTGTTGTACAAAGTGCATTAGTGATAAGAGTCACATATGAAAAGAAAAATAATTCGATTGCCCACTGAATGAACAGAACTGTGTAGTTAATTTTACTTTTTTCATAATTATTTAAATAAATAATTTTCAATTCATTTAAATTAAATAGATCGGGTTGCTTAGTGACAGAACAAGTTAAAATAGATTAATGGTGTCGATTTGTCGTCGATTAGCAACAAGTGCCATACAAATTCCATAGCAAACAAAAAAAAGTAATGCCATCAACGACCACTACAGGTAAAGCATTGATCTACTCAAGGTATTTTTTTTCTCAGTAGTTCTTATTATCAGATTATGCAGCATCCGATACAAATCATCCAAAGTTATTATTATCCTCTCGTGCTTGGGAAACCTTAGCTACTGAGTATGATCATTATATTCTTCGTTTTTATTTTATTTTACTTTTTATTTTTTTACTGAAATATAGTCAAACTAATCTACGAAGAACGAATACAAACTTATCGAAAGTTAGTAGTCTTGAGCGAGGAATTCACGGACGCCCGAGTGGTCATATAGATCGTAGTCGACGTGGAGGCCCGGGAAATCAAGATTCAGAAGAATCAAGTGATGAAGAAGACGATGATGAAGAAGAAGATCAATTGCTCGAGCGGACACGTCAAGATCAAACTGACCTACCTTCTGAGTATTGGCAAATACAACGATTAGTCAAATATTTGAAAGGCGGCAATCCAACTGCAACTGTCATTGCCTTATCTTCCATTCGTGATTTTAATTTATCAATAGAAATATGTCAATTAGCTATTCGTGATGTTGGAGGCTTGGAAGTTCTGGTTAATTTACTTGAAACAGATGATATTGATTGTAAGGTACATGTCAACCTTGAAATTTGTCAAACAAAAACTTTTATACAAAAATCTATTGCTCCGAATGTTCTTTAGATTGGTTCATTATATATTCTCAAAGAAATATCAATCAATCCTACTATACGTCGAAATATAGCTGATCTTGGTGGTTTACAAACCATGGTTAAATTACTCGATGAGCCCGAAAAGGATTTAAAGTGCCTTGCCGCTGAAACTATTGGTAGGATTCATACAAAAGAAATAATTTAGAAAAGACAATTCAAGTAATTTTTAATATTATTTTCTAGCTCATGTTGCTAAATTTAAACGAGCACGTCGAGTTGTTCGACAAAATGGAGGCATTAAACGATTGGTATGTATTTAAGTGAAATCACATCAATATTTCTATAATAACAAATAATATATAGGTTTCTCTTTTGGAAAATGCTACCATTAGTGGTCATGGATCTAATTCCCATGCTTCACAGAATGAAAATGCAAAAAATGTTGAAGTTGTTCGTGCAGGAGCATTAGCTCTTTGGAGTCTAAGTCGATCAAATCTTAATAAATATGCTATGCAACACGCTGGTGTCATTCCACTATTGGCTAAATTATTAAAAAGTTCTAATGATAATATGTTAATTCCTGTGGGTGGCATTATAGAAGAATGCGCTACTGATGTATAGTTTGAGCTAATGTTTTTATTTCTGTGAGAAAAATCATTGTTTAATTTTTAACTAGTCTGTTTATCGAGTAGCAATTCGAGGTATGATCCCTGATCTTGTCAAAAGTTTAACAGGTGCCAATGCTGAATTGCAAAAACATTGTGCTAGTGCTATTTTTAAGGTTAGATTACAGTGGAATATATTTCTTTGTTTGAAAATAAAATTGTATTATTTTTGCTTTATTTTTAGTGTGCAGTAGATAAAGAAATACGTGATCTTATAAGAAAACATTCTGGTCTTCGTCCTCTGCATGATCTCTTACAACAATATGAGAATAAAGCATTATTAGCTGCAGCCACTGGCGCAATTTGGAAATGTTCAATATCACATGAAGTAATTCGTTTTCTTCTTGTCATATTATTTTCATACGTAAACATGTTGTTTTTTTCTCAATACTAGAATATCGCACAATTTCAAGAATTTCGAACAATCGAAGCACTTGTACAGTTACTGAATAATCAACCAGAAGAAGTTTTAGTTAATGTAGTTGGTGCATTAGCTGAATGTGCAAAAGAAAGCGATAATCGAACGACAATTCGTAAAGCCGGTGGAATATCACCATTGGTTAATTTATTGACAGGAACAAATCCAGCATTATTAGTGAACACTTGTCAGGCATTACGTCAGTGTGCTGAAGAATCTGAAAGTGTCATGTAATTACGTGTGCCTCTGTTTTTTTATTATGTGTCACCATTGTGATATATCTATTTAGAATGATTGACCGTTTGGATGGTGTTCGATTATTATGGTCATTATTAAAAAATCAAAATCCACAAGTACAAGCAGCAGCTGCTTGGGCTATATCACCATGCGTAAAAAATATCAAAGTTAGTTAGAAAAGAAGACGTTAATGAAAATTGTCTAATGCTTATTTCAATATTATAGGAGTCCGGTGAAATGGTACGAAGTTTTGTTGGTGGCCTTGAATTGATTGTATCATTATTAAAATCAAATGATGTTGAAGTATTAGCAAGTGTATGTGCTGCTATAGCGGAAATAGCAAAAGACGAAGAAAACTTGGCTGTTATCACAGATCATGGCGTTGTTAAACTTCTTTCAAATTTAGCAGCACGAGTAAGAAATTTTCTAATTTATTCATTTCTTTATTTAATTTACATAGACTGAAGATGTGCTTCGTCGCTATTTAGCTGAAGCTATAGCTGAATGTTGCAAGTGGGGAAATAATCGACAAGCTTTTGGCGACAATCAAGCTGTAGCACCACTTGTTAAGCATCTCAAGTCTTCTGATCCTAATGTACATCGATCAACAGCGAAAGCACTACATCAATTATCAAAAAATCCTATGAATTGTGTTACAATGCACGAAGCTGGTGTCGTTCGAGTATATACATTCTTTGAAACAATAAATAAATATGTATAAAATTCAAAATTTGTTTTTAAATTTAGTTATTAATGGAAATGGTTGGATCCAAAGATGATGTACTTCAAGAGAATGCTGCTATATGTATCTCGTATATTCGTAGATTGGCATTAGCTAATGAAAAATCAAGAAACGGTTGACAGCACTCTTGTTTTAATTTATGTATGGAAGAACAGTGCTAGAAATTTGTACTCAAATTTATTCCGTCTAATAAAAATTAACATTGTTTTAACGGCTGAAAATAACAAAAAATAATGTGGAAACTTCGGATTTCGTCCGAGAGTTATGTGTACTGCAAAAAGTACATGGGACATATGAGTCATTCTAGAATGTCTGAACACCAAAATTATCATGAGAAACTAGACACTTTGGTTTCTGGATGCGGTTTTTGTACATTTTGAGACCGTTTTCAGGCGATGTTTTGTTAGAAAGCTACGATTTAGTTCAAAACTAGTATCAGATTCGGAATCAGCGTTAACAACTGGGTTGATTTATATATGTTGTGGATAATTCTGAGAAAGACGGTTTTTTTTGAAAAATCCCTGTACTCCCCCTCAGGGATGATCTGATCAATAATGACCATTTTTTCGATAACTCAGCCATTTCTTGACGGATCCATCTCATCTTCGAACTCGACTGAGATATTGATGAGGCTGAACTGTGTAGAAACTTTCATCACGATCTGACTCTCCTTTCGAAAGTTATCGTGTAAACGGCCGGCCGGACATACTGACCGATTCTAGAGTGTACTCATTTTTTGAGTACACAAAAAGAGTTTTTAATTCATAATTCATATTTGCTGACCTAAAACGTGACATCTTATCAGTAGACTCATAGACGATGCTTCTAAAATTTGTAAAACAAAGAAAGATAAGCTTTATCACCTGAGTATATTGTTGAGATAACTTTCTCAAATATATCATATTAACACGTTTCATATCCAAGGATGATTATATATACACCTATCTCATTGTTATATTGGTATAATTTAAAATAGAATGAACATCCTCATGAAAATTAACGTTTCACAAATTTGTGATTTACAAAATAAAAGCACGCAATTGTAGGAAAATTTTTCACAATGACGACTAATTCTTAATAAATAATATAAACATTTGTTACACAATATTTTTTGAGTCTCAACCCTCGGTAAAGAAATTGAATATGTTGTAAGCGTTTTATTTTTTAATATTGACACATACATATATATTGTTGCGATTTCGTCTACTTTTCACTGATTCATATAGAATATAACAATATATATAGATATGTGCTATATTTTGCTACAATAATTTTTCATTATTCTCATTTGTATGAATTTATTACATAGGCCTCTTAATTGAAAATTATTGAATAGAAATTTACATATACACATTGACCCGATATGCTGCACAGCTAAAGATCTGAATTAAATCAAATAAAACATTCTCGTTGACACTGTGACGCACTTATTCTCATATTCAGCTTCACTCTTTTTTAGTGACGTAGAGCATTACAAAAATACAACTTCTTACATATAAGTTAAAAGAAAAAGAAAAAGAAAGAAAAGGCATTAGAGAAGTAACGACCATAACAACAACAACAACAACAACAAAAAACAGCTATAACTATAAAACTTTTTCTTCTTTTTTGTTTCGTCATGGAATAAAAGTGCACAAGTCGCTAACTACAATCAATTCACTTAGTTTCTTTAAAATAAATTCGTCGATGAAGTAATTGAAAAAGAACTAAAAAAAGTGAGAGGCATTACAGCTATAGCGGTGGATGTGTTTGCTTTATTGATTTTATTTATTGCTTCAAAACTTCAGTTCTCTCGTTCTTTCGTCTCTTTTTTTTTATTTCTAACGACTTTGAATATTAGAAAAAAAAGAACGAAAAGAGTTTTTCTATCGCTCGATGACTGTCTCAAGCATCAAGGAGCCCATTGTTTATTGTTGTTGCCACTCGTTGACAACAAATGAAGCAAAAGTGAGGTAAAATATGAGAAGCGTTTATATAAAGAACTTGTGTATGTGTTTGTGCGCGCCACAGAAAGAGAGAGAGAGGGGAGAGAGGGGGAGAGAGATGAAGAGTGTGCGTGCGTGCGTATGTATGTATATGTGCGTGTAAAAAATAGATTCTTTTGTATGCATTTTGTAATCATCAATTATAAATCACGTTTACTGAAAGGCTGACTCGTTTAATATTTTCTCGGTGAGTTTTCTTTTAGACAAAGGCAGAAAGATGGTATATACAGAAACAAAACCACGAGGACCAATTTCGGCTATGTATTCGACACCAGGGCCGGCTTATGTATTGCCCGGTCTTGTCGGCAGTAGCTTTCATGATCCACGTTCGGTACATACGAAGCAACCGGCATATTCATTCGGCCTTAGACACGGCAAATATAGAGATGACTCATCGCCTGGCCCATGTTATTTTCCAAATCCGAAAGTTTCTCGAACTGGTAAAGACGGTACACCACATTATTCCCTCTATGCTCGACGTGGTGATCTGAAAGGCGACTATAATCCTGGTAAGAGAAAACAGACAAAAAGAAGACTATTAAAATCATCCAAGTTTCATACAATCTCGATTAGGACCTGGCACTTATAAACCTGAAGATAAAGGACCAATGAAATCTGTATTCCAATCACCACCTGCCTATACATTTGGTTCTCGTCATAAATACTTTGGTCTTGATCATACACCTGGTATGATTCTAACTTCAATTATTATATTTTTAGATGTATTCTCATGTGTTGGTTTTTAGCACCGAATGCTTATGCTTTGCCTGGAATGCTTGGTAAAACAGTACAAAGTGTAAAGAAACAAGCACCCATATTTACAATGACTGGAAGAAGCAAACGAGGTGGCTTTGACGAAGATTTACAAAGAACACCAGGACCTGGTAATTGATTATTTCTTTTTAAATGCTTTTTCTGCCAAAACTTAAATATTTACATATTGTTTAGGTGCCTATAGTGTGATAAAATCAGGTGTGTACAAACAAGAACCACCACATTATAGTATGACTGCACGAAATGAAATGCCAGGTGATTCAACTCAAAAACCGGGACCCGGTAAATATTCACCAGAAAAGGTTTGGATGCACAAACAACAAGCTCCTGGCTACTCGTTTGGTATTCGACATTCAATGTATGAAGCACCACTTATTGTTGATGTGAGAAACTGAATCTCCCGCTAATACAATCGTTTTTTTCATTGTACTTTCATATTTTCTTTCGGAACTAGAGAAAAAAAAGAATGATTTCAACCTTTTCTGTGATTTGTACAATCGTGTTTTTTTCATTTTGTTTTATATTGAATGATAATGACTGAGTCGATGTAATATGTGCGGAACGTATAAATATTTAGAAATCTTCATGAAAGAAAGTTTACTGTTTTTATCTTTTTTTGGAGAGCAAGGATTGTAAACAAAAATACACAATCTGAACAATAGAAGCATTGAGAATGTTCTTTATTCAACCATGTTCTCTTGGGCGTTACAACAATGTGAAGAGCCTTTCAAAAACGAGAAAAGAATAATAATCAATGCTGTTGACCTTGACAAGACATTAGTTGGATATTCACTTCAGTCACTGAGCGGCTTCGTTTTTTTCAATTGAGTTTATGTATTTAATTTTAATAAAAGAAACTCTTATGTTTCGAATAGTAATAAACAAGAGCAATTGTGTCTGTCTAATAGGCCGATTCTATTCAAAGACTATACTAAAACGAATATGTGAATCAGCTAAATATTTGGTTATTGTATCCGAAGTGACTTACATAAAATTCGGAAGATTTTAAGGAGGTACATATTTACATTCAACATGGTGCTTTTTGCACTTTATACTTGAATAATTTAATTGAAGACGGTTTTTAAAAGCATGAAGAAAAAATATGTACATAGAAACATAATTTGTGTTGAAAATATGCTTTTTTTTACTGTTATAAATGACAACTTGCCGATGAGAACACAATTATATATTTATCAGAATCGAAATTAATATCAAATGAGATAGTTTCTTCTGTAGTACTAATTATGCATCTCTATCATTGGTATAGAAAATGTTTTATTTTATTTCATACGGCATTATTTTTTTATACATCGTAATTGGATTGAATATTGGGGTGACATAACAAATATCATTTAAAAATTGTGATATTCGATATTATGATTAATGTTATAGTACGATTTTGGCTGAGTTACATTAGTTAATTAGTAGTATATTTTGTTTCAGTAGTAACAATTTAAATACCTTAGTTACATTTATTTTGATTCATACTATGTAAGATATCTGTTTGACATCAATATATCATTAGAAAAAAAAAGAAGTCTTACATAGTATTGTACGTTACTTGCTGTTGATAATCATTTCACGTGAAAATTTTCTTTTTTCTTCTTTTGTTTATCTAATACTAAGCGTTCCGTCTAAATAATTAAAAAAACAACAACTATACATGTATTAAAACTGGATTAATATAAGGTTGTTGTTCTTTTTTTGTATAATAATTGCAAACAAATAATTCGGCGCCATTGTTATTAGATGTATGTTATGAAAAAAAATGTTCAAGGATTTAAGATTAGCTTAATTGAATATAAGGTACAAAATGTTTTATTTGAATTTCCAGAAACATAGATCTTCTAATTTTAAAGCTGCATTTGTTGACCGTGATCATCTGTGCAAAATATAGTTGCCATGAAACATCTTTTTTCTGTCTTTTTTGTAATAAATAATTACAAATCTAGATACACCTCCAAAATAATCAAGTATCAACTACAGAATAAATCTGAAGATTATGTGTATAACAAATCTACTATCGACGATCGATACTCGTAAAGAGACAAATGATATGAGTAATTTATATCAGTTTAATTCGTTATTACCAACTTTTTCTCGATGTTTACTTTTATCAAAGTGTTTTGAAGTATACAGTGTAGCATTTACTTGTTTCATTCTGTTGTTGTCAAACGATTAAACATGTTTGAATGAAAATGAAATGGTCAGATAAAATGATTACAATGGGTTTATCATACTTCATTCTTTTTAAACTAATAAAAACATACGAAAAAAAGAATAACGCATAGTGTAATTAGTAAAAGTTCAAATACAAATAAAAATATTTTTCTATTTTTCGACCTATTTTAATTTCGCAGCTGGTAAAGAAAAACAATATTTTATATTTTTTTTATAAAAAGAAAACAGCAACATATCTTTTTAGCAGTTCACGATGAATCAAACAAAAAAAGCTCAACAAGAAAACGATGCATAGAAAAACAAAGAAAATATTTGTTTTCAAACACTTCTTAACCGTCCATTGTATGAAGATGATGATTTTCCATTGGAATATATATTTGATAATGATGGTGAATCATCAATAATAACTGATGTTAACAATTGATAACGTTGATTAAAATTACTATTCGATGATGATGAATAAAGACTACTACGTCGAATAAATAAAGATAGAATTTTAGTTCGCAGTATTTTCCGATAGAACATCAGTACACATATGAATAGCATTGAACATATTAAAATAATCATTACTGTTGAATCAGTATGACTCTTTCGATAATGTACAGTACTTTTAACTTGATTAATTGTTCTATAAGATATTAAAAATTAGTTTTCATCAATAGAATTAAATTTTACTAAACCTCAATGGAAGAAAACGAGTTTTATATAAAATAGCACCTAATGTCCATTGAACATCGTTATTATTAACTAGTGAAGCTGAACGTAAGCGTTGATAATTAACAGGAAATTTGAGACCATCATGAAGAAATGCATAAAGCCAAGCGGATTTAAAGCATTGTAATCTAAAGATAATAGTTAACTAATAAGGCTGATTTTTATCATAGAAATCAAATCAAAATCTTACAATACACGATTTAAGTCAGCTTTTGGAAATAATTTATTTGTATACCATTGTCGAATATTTTTCCATTTTGAATTACAATAATTCTATTATGAAAAAGATCTATTTTCTATTCCTATTCTATTTAATTTTACTTGCAGTCGAGGCATTGAGAAAAGCTAATCGGGCGTATGGTCCACCGATTTTTAAAACATCTTTGAAATAAAAAGAATTTTAATTAAAATAAAAGAATTTCTTATATCCAACCTTCCATGGTATACCAAAATTCTGAAAACCCATAGAAATCTTGTGATTCATAGTTAATTTTCGGTTGATAAATTCCATTAAGTGAACATGGCTTTTTTTTACATGTTGCATTTAAATTAAGTAAAGTGACTAAATGGTTTGCACAGCTATGAAAATCACCTTCTCCTTTTATTGTTATTGTTTTATTATATCGTGTATAATTAGCTGTATAACCATGAGGTAAACAATCAGCATCATCAATTAGAATATGAGTTGAATTTGATGGTGAAGATCTAAAATATCGTTTTGGAATATGTATATATATATATATATGTATATAACATTTGCATCAAATTTACTGCAGAGCTATTGAAATGATTCGATCAATATATTTTTCAAATGCTTTATTTGCACCATAGCCAAGAAATGTTGTGACATATATTCTGTATTTAAATATTTCTTGATTTTCATCATATCCTAGCGAAAATTCTGCTATTTCTTCACCTTCTACTGGTGTCTGAAACGATGTCAAAAACGCATTAGTGTTGTAAAATAAATAATAAGAACAAAAATGAGAAGAGACACTTACATCTGGCGAAACTTCGACTATAAGAAGTAAAGAACAAATATTAAATAGTTTTCTATTCATTTTATTTTCATCAACTAATAACAACACGTACAAGCTATTTGAGCTGATGCACCACCCATATCAAGAATACCAACAGTTGATGGTCTTTTTTTTGAAATAGATATTGTTTGACCATTAGTGACAGATACTACAAATCAGATAAATTAAATGATTCTATTTTCTGTAAACATAAAATTATATTAAACTTACTGGAATCCGTAGTATTGCTCTGGAAACGACCAAGTACATAATTAATTGCTATCCAACTATAAATACCTTCTAATTTTCCGGGAATAACTTGAATATGAGTTTTTTCAATTTGAAAATGATAATTTTGAACAATATCATTGAATAAATCTTCTAGTAATGCTTTTTGTTCGCTAAATAAATATATATATAGATGAAAATTCAAATGATGCATTATTCTTTTTACTTTGGAGTCAAAAGGCGAAGACCAGCTGTTGCCAAGATATATACTACAAAAGTAAAGTAAATAAAAACATAGTAAAATAACCATATAACTAACATGGTGTATCCCGATGCTTATCTGATGGAATAATTTCTGCAGCGAAATCTAGAAGAATATTTTCTAACAATCAAAATCTTCAAAGAAAATATTTTACCTAGTAATGTTATCAAATATTCAGTTGCATTTCCTGGTGTTTTTGCCATTGACGAGAGACCTAATAGAGAAAATGAATGTTTAAATAAATTTACAAGGAGAAAAAAGAAATCTTACCTGGTTCTAGTTTCTTCACAACTGGATTTCCTTGCTTATCAAGTAACTGTTTTATTTGTAATAATTCATTTTCTTTTCCTGAATGTTCTGGCCATATATAAATATACAGTCTAGATCCACTACTTCCACAATCGATTACTACACCATAATGAATATTAGGATCTTCGTTACCAATTTGTTTTGGTACATAAACGCCGCCTGCATCACCACCTTGAATAATTTCCTGACTTCTAATTACACCTTTGTGATCGATAGTTTCAATAACTGCTGGATGTGCCTACGAAAAAGAAAATAATACGATACCAAAAAACGAGACTATTACAAAAATTAAAACAAAAATTATAAAATTCAAATGTTGTGTTTTGAACAAAAATTGTTCTTATATCAGAAAATACTAGACTATTTAGAATAGATTTTTTTTCAAATGACCAATCGTCATTGAAATTAGTCTGGTTTTTAAATATATGATTAATGAATCTTAACAACAACTAAAATCTTATATACGATCATAAATAGATAATTTACGAACAAACATGATGAAAAAAATAGACATTGATTTATCTATATCCTTAATATTCCTTCTAATAGTATTTGAACGCACATAAACATATGTATTTTGACTCAATATACTTGGATTAAATTATTTTCAAGGTTTATACTAATATACTTTGATCTAAAAATATTGAAATGATTAATCGTATTAAAACTTTCATGTTGCATTTTTCGAACGTATTCTAATAATAGAATGAAATTCATTATTTTATACTTTTCATATCCTCTAAAATGTAATCACTACTTATGAAATTTTTGTTTAATTAATTGCAGCATGTACAGTACATTTTTAATGAGCATAGGTCACTTGAAATCGAGATAGAATCAACTAAGCTCTAGTATTGAATTTAAGTCTATTCGTATATCTTCTGTATATCTTAGATAGTATCCACTTAATTCTATTCTAGTAATTTTAACGTTTGTCGGTGAGAAAAGAATGAAAGTCAAGATAGAATACATACTCGGCTTAGCATTAACAAAATGAGGAAACAGCTGAGTAGAAACGCCATTGTCAGAACCAAAAATCCTGGATTGCAAGAAGAGCACTGTACTGACGTCATCCATTAGTGCATCTAAAAATATATACAATATATCTTATAATTCTGTAGGATTCTTTCTTTCTCAGAGTAAACACTAAATTTTAGTTTACTACATAACGTAATTCAATATATATGTACTGTTATGAGCCATTTCATGCATGCTTTTATCCATTCCCTTTCTTTCTTTTTTTTAATAATAATACTTCATGTTAATCAGCAATTAGACAAACATATCAACCAATCAAAATCGATTCAATACATTCTCTCAGAACCAGACACATAGAGTTAGAGGTCTGCACTTGACGGAAGAACCATAGCTATGTATGAATAATTCTTATGTTTATCTTTGACTTTTAAGTATGTGTCATCAAGATGATAAGTTGAGTTTTCTTCTTTTGTTAGTCTTTCAAAAATCGTAAATAGCGTGATGAACATAGTTACGGTAAAAACTAAGTGAAGAAAAATTTTTGGACATAAGATAACTCTAAAACTATACTCAAATTGATTGATTGATAAGAAATTTTCTGTAAAACTTGAAAATATGAGACCGTACTCGAAAGTAAAGATATTGATTTAAAAAAATTCACTAAAATCATGAAAATATGTTGCCTACTAACTTATTTCAATCTAATATAGTATGAAAACAACAGCGGTACAGCTTATGCTATCATTGGAAAACTTTGAAATGTGCCTTAGTTGATTGAAACATCCAGATACGACAAATAGAGTTTCCATCATTCATCGTCACTTTATCGATTTTTGTGCTATAATGTTTATGATAGAATATTATTAAAGAATGTTTCAATTTTCTGAATAGATCAATCATATCGCATCTTGTTCTTCTTCAGTTGTTATTTTAACAGAAAAGAAAAATGAATCAGTGATTATCATTACCAAGCAATTGTTACAATCGAAAACTCTACAGAGAAAACATTATTGCATTCAATCTTGATACCAACTCATGTGTATAGGCGCTTATACAATAATCAATAGTCCATGTGACGAAAAGCAGTTCAATTGATAAATTCAAACGAAACCATGTTTTGATTGCATTTGATAATCAATTATATATTTCTACATGAATGTTAGTGTGTCGCTGATCTATAGGTGTGGCCAATCGATAAAATGAAAAGATTAATGCAGTCAATAAATGAAAAAAGAATAGCCAAGCATCAATGATTCTGTATAAAAATTTACATTTAAGTTCAGAAAATAAAATTTTGATTTCATATTCAAGTACGTATTTCATATAGAACAGCTCGATATGAGTTTTCAGTGGAGCCTTTTTTTCTACAACAGAAAATTAGAAAATTCAGATTTGAAAATCCATTATTTAGTCAAAGTCTAAAAGAATGTGTTGAATACCAACAGAGAATTTGATTACTATAAAAAAGCTCTATTAATCGTTATCAAACTTTCGTTGATGAATACTTCATATTGATTGATCGTTTAATTCTCTTTCTCATTCATTATCTGTCATGGACTGTCTTTGTTCTAGGCAAAGAGATTGACGGCGAGCATTTGTTGCTGTCATTGTTTTAATTATCTTGAAGCTGGACAAAGAAATAAAAAGTAAAAATTTTACGTACTTACGACACTATTTGTTGTTATTGTTAGCAATTTTACCGTATGTTAAAATTATTATTTTCTGATTTTCTACTGGCAAGATTTTGTTATTACATTACATGACCTTTCTATGCAGAATTCTAGATGACAACAACCATATGTTTTGAAAAAGAAAATTCGAAACATCTAACACGTTGAAGAGTCAAAATGCGTAGAATTTGTTCTATTTTGCATCTTTCTTATTTTATTAACTAGTATTCTAAAAAAAACTAATGACTTGCTTTCACACCATCATATAAATATTTTCTTCATCTTACGCTTTTCTTTATAGTCTTCTTACAAAGATAGCTATAACTTGTGTTTGCAAAGCGTTCAAACTACCAAAAAAAAAGCGGTAGAATAGTCACGAAGTTGTTTTCATTAGAAAAAACATCGAAATCTGATTAGGAAGCATTTCAAATCTATGATGTTTTTTTCAAAAGCATACATACAAATTAAATATCCAAATCAAAAATGATTTCTTTCCTTTTTGGAAAATTGTAAAGTTAAATTTATTAAATTATTTATTCGTACAAAAGAAAGATACCATGCCACAAATGTTCTGAAGAAAGATAGAACTTTTTTTGAAGTCAATAAAATATATGTACGTTAAAAAGCATTTTAAATTTCCTATTCTTTTCATTTAATGAAAAATGAATTATTAATATACACACTCAAGTTCACTGTATTCATTAGCTTCTACAAAATATCTACAAATAAACATAATTTACATTCATTTGAATGGCACAAAGCAACAGATCATTTTTTTATCACAGCGGTGGAGAAAAATAAAACATAAACATGAGAACAAAGCAATTTTTTACAACTTTCATGAAAGACAGATAAAAATCATATTATTTTTGAATAAGAATAGAAATATCAAAGAGAAAGAAAACGATTCGAATGATTCGCGGTTTTGCCAAATAAATAATTCGTTATAAACATTTCCTAGTGTCGTTTTCTACATTTGAGGCATGGATATAAAGGTAACGCGAAACAACCAATAATAATAATCGTTGGAATTCCAACAGCAGCAAGTGCAATAAGTGCACCAAGCACAACTGGAGTTAAAATAACTACGCCAGTAAATATTGAACCACGGACAAGCCAACGTAATAATGGACGTTTTGGCCAAAGTTTATATTTACAACCAAATATTGAATATTTTGCATCATGTCCAATATAAAATGGTAATCTCATTTTAGAACCACAACGATAGCAAAATTTTGAATTACATTTGCCACATATCATATGATCGCAACCGTCAATCTTTTCAATATAAATTGAACATTTTGGACAACGTCGTGCATTACGTTGATTTCTATTATCTGTACGACGTGTTTTTGCCCATACATCAAGTTGACTATGATTTTTTTTGAATTCTCGACACGTTTCATTTGGATGTGATGGAGAATAACATGACCAACACCAATCTTGATCACATTGTTCACAATGTATCCATTGCTGAAAAGATCCGCGTAATTTTTTTCCTGTTACCAATGGATTATCTTCATCAAGTACAGTTATAAAATTGCAATGAGGACACAATTTAAGAGAAGTATTTTGTTTCTCAGATAATTGTTGTGCTAATAGTTGTTGATAACGTTCACGTATGGATATTGGTAATTCATTATTATATAATACTGCTGAAGAATTAAAATCTTGCGAACATGCTGGACATTCAATGTTCACTATTCCATTATTAATATTTGTTATTGTATGTGTTAAAAGGCATGACGAGCAAAGTTTGATTGAACAACACGACATTTGTTTTAATTCATTCAGTTGTATACTATTACAGCATATAGGACATTCATGAAGAGCTTTAGTACGAATAGATTTTTTTCGAAAACTTGTTGTTATTACATTACTAAAATTAACAATTCAGAAAAAAAAAATTTTAGAATAAATTCATTTATGTTTCTTGTGCTCACGTTTTTTATTTACTCTACTAATAAGAAAAAGGAATCTATCGCATTTGTTTATGCTTAATCAATTATTAAAATAAATTCTTCTCGAGTCCATATCAACTCATTGGTTTATGTATAAACTGTTCTAAATATTTAAATACATAAGGTTTTTCTTTTTTTGCTAAATATTGAATACACATCAACCTAGACATTGCATGAAAACTAATGTATTCATGAGAAATTTCAAGGTATATTAATTGATCATTTTGTTTCTGTCGTTTATTACTAACCGGTGTCCCATAATAAATGACCCTCTCAGTATTTTGACGATAACTTTTTCTCTTTACGATCCTTAGAGCTGATTGTTTTCGTAAAAGATGCGTCGTCAAATTCTCTACAATACTTAAAAAAAACCTATTTCTGTAAAAAGTTAAGGAGAAAAATTAAGCGAAGAATACCAGACTCGCATAAAATACCAAACTTTCAAGCGGAACTGCCGTCTTCTTCAACTATTTCCATTATAAACTGAAGAATATAAGAAAAGAAAAAGTGTATGCATTTTGTAGCTCTTTAAAAGTTCTATCAATCTGTGTTATTAGTGAGCAAATACTAAATCAATCGGGGATGATGACATCGATCTTCCTGTCTTTGAGACTTATCAAAATTCATCTATTTGAATCCGTCGCTTTCGGAGCTTCTGGAAAAAGTCGCATAACGAAGCCAAAATAGCATCTTTTTAAGCTCGACTTTGTTTATTCTGATAAAAAATTACTCCTGTACTAATTAGATTCAGCGGCGGACTTTGACCCTAGTCTTACTTTTAAGTTTTCTCCGCAAATGGACAATTGACAAAAACCAGTAGATCTTGGCCAATCTGAAGTGACTTTGATATGTTAGATTCTTCAATGCTCACTTTAATTTCCAAAGGCCTGTGAATTGTATGTCGAGAAAGGGCGCACTTCCAAGTACTCAAAAGCAACTTTACTTTTATTTTGTCGTCTTTAGAGTTGTTTACAATAATCGAAAATTTGCGAATCAAAATAACTTTGAAAGTTGGGCACTTTATAGGTCTTTGGTATTCTTAGTTTAATTTTTTTCCGTAACTTTTCACAGACATAGGTTTGTTTAAGGTATTGTAGAGAATTTGACGGCGCATCTTTTGCAAAAACAATCAGCTCTAAGGATCGTAAAGAGAAAAAGTTATAGTCAAATTACTGAGAAGGTCATTTATTATGGGACACCCGTTATTACAGAGGACATGCACTTTTTAAGATGTTTTACATTGTTGTGATATTGAAAGTTTTTAATATAAAAGAAAACATTATTATTCTCTGTTTTTCTTGTTCGGGTCATGAAATGAGACAATAAATAGTGAATGATAGTTTAACTTGATACTATTCTACATGACGATTTATTATTGACGTTTGATAAAGGGTATATATTAGTTCAACCTGTCTCAAACATCAAATAATCTCTAGAAAAAAAAGCTACTTAATCAATAAATGCTTTTACTGAAAAATAATGTCTGAAAACTGTTTTTTTACTGGTTGCAATATATGAAATAAAACTATAGATAATGAAATCGAAGTGTCAAGCTTCAGATAAAATTATTTTGAAAAACTCAATTTATTGGAGAGAAAAAGAAGATAAATTTCTTTCATTATTACCCTGTATTTATCGATATAGTAGCAGAATCCTGAGAAATATCTCGTTCACTAATTTCCATAGTTTTTGATGAATCTGTCATAAATATTGGTCTTAATGGTTCATAAAGTGCTAGATCTAGTTCAGAATTATATCTTATTTTGCGATCAATTTTGCCATCAGTATTTCCGTTTGAAGCGGCGCGATGCCTTCGAAAAGGCCATGTTCGCAAGCGTCGATTAAATTGTGATTGATTCTCCGCAAAAGCCATCTGTTAGAAAAATAAACTAAAAGAATTAACAAAAATAGAAAGGAAATTCTAAAATAAGAATCATTGCATATATATCACAAAAAATAACAATACTAAATAAATCGGAAAAAATGATCTTTTTAATGGTCTTCTTATGAATAACTTTTTTTCTCGATCATGACTATTTGCTATAAAATATTCTACGAAGAAGAAAAAACACGAGAGCGAGAAAAAGATTGGAAGAAGAGAAAAAGCCAGATTCCCACATCACGTCTCATACATTCTATATTCACATGGTTATTTATTTTGCGCAGATATTTGGCTATCATCTGAAAACATTTGCGACGACGTAGTTAAAGGTAAGTAAAGAAAAAAAAGAACGCTCGTTTGGCAGCAAAAAATAGTAGTAAAAAGAGAACATCACACGAAGAATAATATGGAAAGGAACAAGAAGAAAACAGAAGAAAAACAAAAACAAAAATGTGGCCGACAACTCGTTTTATCACTAACGACTGTAAAGTAATGAAAAACGAAAATGATTGCACATGTCAGCATCGTATAGACCTAAGCTAAATTTGACGCTTATGCAGATCGTACATGCGTTATTCAAATTTCGAAAAAAAAACAAGAAATACATCGTAGACATTCACTTTTTTAGTCTAATACTTGTTACATAATTTTGATTAAATCATGTGATGTGACTTAAAACGACGGTATTTTAGTAGTCATTGCATGAGTATAATGATTAATGTAATATAAGAATTGTATATATATATATATATATATATAGCTTCGATATATTCTTTATACAATCATAGATTTCTACTACAAGTATAGAATCCAATTTTTTCATGTAGAAAATATAACAGATTAGGAATATATAGATTAAATATTTAATAGAAGCAACTTGTCGTGAGTAGAAAACAAATTGACAAAAATAAAGGGATACACAAAATGTCATTATTTGTTCTAATGATTTGTCTCATTGATCATCATTGTAGATAGCGAGAGAATCTGGATCACCATCAAATATTACTTCCTTTCGAGAATCGATCGTATTCTTGTCGACCACATGTCTAATGAAGATCGATGATTCAATGAGACAGCTGAAAAAAGAAAGAAAGCATAAGCAATAAAAAAAAAAGACTACTTGGCGACATCCGTCTCATACAGACATAACCATATATTGCAAGCCACAAGGCCAAGTGGTCGCTTCTCTAGCTGTAGGCAAGAGAGAAAAACGAAACAATTGTTTCACATTCTAATAAATTGTTGTAGTTACAAGAGAAAACTACTGATGATACACATAGATATCTAAAAGGTAAATTGAGTTTTGATTCCCAATAGCAATATTCTTTTTTTTCATATAAGCTCATACTAGTGTACGCTGATCTTCGCAATATATACACACTATGTCTTGATCTGCTGTATGCTAAAATATCAAGTTTGTACGTATTTCTCAAATAGAATTATTATTAAGTTTGAAATTATAAAAAATTTTATGAAAAAGTTTTGAAACCCAGCGGTATGAAAAAGCCAATAATGGTCGTACTAGTATTTATTCCACTATGAGTAAATTTTATTCTACTGTAAATATTCATTCTTGAATTTTTACCATACAACAATATTAATATTATTATTATTATTATGTGTAGTAAAAGAAATTTCAAAACCTTTCTTGCTTTGACACCATGAACGTTTGCAAGCAACAAAATACTCTAATAGAACACTATTTAAACAGTGAAATAATATATTTTTTTAAATGGCAGAATTAATCGACGGGAAATGACAATTTTTCTAAGTTAAAGTAAAGTCGAGTTTTAGAAATGAACTAAAACTGACTTCTACAGAATTTTAACTCGTAGAAATCACAAATAATAATAATCTATACTGGTGAGTTATCACATTCACCATAATATAGGAGCATATTTCGATGACATACATCAGTGCTTAAGTAAAAAATAAATGTACAAAATATTTGTGTCTAAACTTGTTCTTCTTTCTATTAAAGAAGTTCGACTCGTAAGACTTCTTCTGATCATTATTCTCTCGTTGAAATTATTAATTAAATATACAATCGACTGGAAGAAATATTTCGAAAAATTTCATAATTTTCATATTTCTTCTAATTCTATAACAAATATATTTATAAAATTATAATTCTGCAATATAGTAAATATAAAGACATTGCGCGTATATACTATGTGTATTTGTCGTTGCCAGGAAAAGCTCACGTGAAAAACATGTCGCTTGAGGGAATCAAAACTTGTTTTACACTCTGTATAGAAAAATCTAATTGATTTTCATGCACATAAGCACAATAGTAGTGACAAAAAATATTCTATAGTATCTGACGTGTAATTTTTTTCCATTTACTGAATAATACTATTAAGTAGTGTAAGATTGTTTGATTTTGAAAAATTTATGTCTGTTTCAAACAATATTGATTAATGTATACAGGAGGTAAGAATGACGTCATTTATTTGAAAACTGTTGATGTGTATAAAAAGAAGGATAATAATGTTTAGACGACATCAAATCGCAACAGCTGCGTCTTGTAGTATATAAGGACTATGAGAACCAAGAAAAAAGGAAGAAGAAAACTGATGTGTATTAGTAGATGATCTTCAAGCATCTACCGTCTGTGTAAGCTTGTTTCCTCTCTTGAAAATCGTTTAACGCGAGAATGAGCGTCCGCTCGAAGCTCTATCCAACTATCTATCCCTCTATCTCTCTATCCATCCATCCATCCTCATCCTCACCGCTCTATCGGCATCGAGGTTTATTGCAATTCTGTATTTGGCACGAGGATCTTTTTCGTCTTGTTCTTCACCAGCTTGTATGTACTTCGTTTGACAGAAAGAATAAGCAACAGTTATGTAGTATAGGAAAGGAATTGAATAAATTAGAATGTCCGCAAGCGTTTGTCGATGTGCTTCCTCGCATGCTTGCGTTCGGTCGTTTGCAAACTTACTACATAGACGTATACATACATGGAACATAGAGAGGACACAATAAAATAGAACAAAAAAGCCAAGTGATCTGAAAATCATCATCATCATCGTCGCCTCTGTTTCTTATCGTGCAGAACGAGTGAGCTAGCCTATATACGCGCTTTTGCAAATCAACATGCTATCGCTCTTGCAGAGTTGGGGATGCTCTTTGTATCATTGTCATCATCATAATCATCATTACTGTAGCGTCGTCTTCTTGTCATCGACAACGACATCGTTGTTGTTGTTGTTGTTGTCGCCATCGCCATCATCATTCTTCTGTTCCTTACTGCGCTCTGCCTATCTAAGAAATGATGGAAACGACACGAAGGAAAGATGAGAGAGAGAGGGGGGGAGAGATGGGGGAAGAAAGCTAGGCGAAACATAGAAGAAGAATAGGAAAAAAAGGATGATGGAGGTTTCTGCGCGTTGTTGCTTCTTTTTTTTTGGCTGGTTCGGCACTATTTCTAAAAAACAAAGAAAAGAAAACAGCCGACGGTTCGTCCTCGCTTCATATATGTGTACGCGTGTCAGATCCTTCGTTCTTTCTCCACTCTCCCCAAATGGTCGTTATTCTACTCTGTCTCATTTTGGTTGACTTTTTTTCTACTACTGTCACCCATATTTTGAACACCCAAACATACACATTCAGCTATAGATATACAAGCAAACATACAGATAAAAATAGATATATAAACTATTAAAGTGCCACATTATCTATCGAATATCATTTAGCTTTCTTTCTCTTTCTATCATGCGTTACAGATTCTATCAATAGGAACTCGTGTCAATACATCTCATCGACATTGGCCATAGTCTCAACGCCGATTCCCTACTCGTATTGCTGCAACTTGTTGTCGTATATAATGTGTGTTGTTGTTTCTTCTTCTACTTTTTTCTCTTTTTCTTCTTTCTCTGTAATCATTCCAACAAGACTAAGGCTACTACCACCGTTTGTGATCGTCATCCTATACTATTAACTCAAACGGATGTACATTATACTTATTCTTGTCGTTGTTGAACTCGATTGTTGACATTGATCCACCCATTCGCATCCAACAACGATAACAAAAGAATATTTTTAGGTTTCTGTCGTGTTCATCACACATAGTAGAACAACAGCAAAAATACAAAAGATTTAAAATAACAAGTTAGCCCGGTGATCAAAGACAAAAAAACACAATATCATATGCACAGTCTTGCCGGAAATTTAATGCTGGCAGAGTCAGTGCGTTGATGACGCGAGTATGAAAAAGCAGAACGTTCGTACCTTAACACTCATTGTTTCGACGTTCAGGTATGCTGATAAAAATAAAAATAATTTATGTATATGCATGTATATATATATATATTATTTTGCGTTTAGCTATCTGCTGGTTGGTGCCGCCATATTTGACGCGCTCGAATCAAATACAGAAGATTTCTTGCGCAAACAATATCAAACGGCCGAGGCGAGCATGCTCCTTTCATACAATATATCTCATATTGAATATATTGAACTTGAAGACATTGTTATTAAATATCAGCCACATAAAGCCGGTGCACAATGGAAATTTCCTGGAGCATTCTATTTTTCGCTTACTGTCATTACAACTATAGGTGAGAAAAACAATTCAGTGATGTTTATGTATCTCTAAATTATATCTTAAGTATTGTAAATCTGTTTTTGTCTTTATACAGATAATTTTTGTGATAATTTTTTTTCGATATATTTATCTAAATTTCCGACGAGACTAAAGAAAAAGTGACAACAAAAATCATACATTGCGTGCCAATTAAGATGACTCGCAATTTCATCGAATTTTTCTATTTACTGATTAAAAAATTCAGTTACATATTCATACGTCAGGAATGTGTTTGTTTGAGAGAGGAAAAATCTCATCACATAGTTTTTCTTTCTTTCTCTCTTTTTTTCATTGTTTTAGAAACACAAAAAAAACGATTATAGTATGTATCGAGTTTGGCCTCGATTCTTATTTGACGTCTATAGAGTTGTTTTCCAATTGTTTTGATGCACTCCTACTGTGAGTTGCTCGTTACAATTGATTGTGGTATTTTTCTGGTTTGGAAGACAAAAAGGAAGGAGAGAAGAAGTTTGGGTGGGTGCAACTTGAACGATGTTTGCTAATCTTCGTTGTGCACGCGTGCACGAATCTCATTCTTTTTTTCCGCCAGAGAGAAGACGAGAGCAGAGACTAGATCCCTTTGCTACTGATGGCGTTCGAGTCATTAGACTCTGTTGAGTGCGTCCTGTCACACAAATCTATTTGCTCGTTGGCAGAACAAGAGAGGGAGAGAGAGAAAGATGATTGTCAAAATCATGGTGATAGAATGTTAGTCTTACCAATGACGTCAATGAAACAGTGTTATTTCGTGTATATACACACACATATATGTATACTATGCTATACATGTCGAGGTAATGATCTGAATATGAGGCGCAGATCATTCTTCTGTCCATTGAATTACTATTGTTATTATCATGCTTGTTTAATATTTAAATGTATCCGTAGATAATTAATAGCTGTGTACTGTTAGTTCTTGTATTCAACTGTATAATTGTCAATAGGAAAAGGGATGACGATTTTTTCATACAGGACAAATGTTTTCAGTATGCAAAGAGAAAAACCAATAGAATAAATAAATATATATATATATATATATTAATATTACAACACTGACATAATATTTACTTAAGTAAACATCAGATTCTTTGTGAATAGACTCGTGAAATGAAATATTCATGTCTTTAAAATATTCTTTAATAAACAACATTGTTGTATGTTGTGTTAAAAAAAGACTAAACTAAAATTTGAAATCATAAAAATAAATATCAGTTGAACAGGTTACATTTCTTTAAATAGACGAAAAGAACATCATCACTTATTGTCGATATTTTTTCTTTAAAACTAACAAAACTTAAGGCAATTCTATTGAATATAAATAAATTAGCATTTTGTCAATGTTTTGATATTATTGAAAACATAGATTTAATATAATTTTGTTTACATCGTGATAATAAAGTTCCAATCAAAATATGTTGTTTTTGTTTATTGTGATTTTCAGTTCGGTTATAAAAATATTTTTCGAAGTTGTAATTTTGCTATATGTGCTATTTATTTGCGATTTTGACTAAAAATAAAAACTGTAAGATTTTCTTCTTGTCTCTCTTGAAATACTTGAAAAAATAAGTATACAGATGTGGATTAGGAATAGTTACAACAATAAAAAAATAAACATGTTTAGATATTTAAGTAATCGTTCGAATTCTATCATATGTTTTATTTTCTATTCTAGGCTACGGTCATTCTTGTCCGACAACAAGTGAGTTAAATATTCAGTTGTTATTTATTGTTATTTTTCTATTATTTTATTCAGTATGGGGCAAATCATTTTGTATGTTATATGCCGTTATTGGTATTCCACTTTGTCTTGTTATGTTTCAATCTGTCGGTGAGCGCCTAAATAATTTTGCTAGCTGGTGTATTAAAACAATAAAAAAGTGTATTAAATTGCGTCACTTTGAAACTACTCAAACTGAACTTGTTATTGTTGGTACTGCACTAGCTGTTGGAGTTGTTACGGGTGGTGCCGCAATGTTTAGTCATTATGAATCATGGGATTATTTTGATTGTGTATATTATTGTTTTATAACCTTAACAACTATAGGTAAAGTTTATTATAATTAATTTTTTCCTCTAAAATAATAGAAATACTCTTGTTACTTTTAACAGGCTTTGGTGATTTCGTTGCTTTACAAACGAATGAAGCATTGAATACCAATATTTTTTATGTTGTTCTAGCCATGACATTTATTCTCTTTGGTTTAACTGTTGTTGCCTCATCCATGAATTTACTTGTTCTAAGATTTTTAACAATGAATACTGAGGATGAACGTCGTGAAGAAATTCAATCAGCAGTAGCACGTAATTCCCTTCGATTTGATAGTGATTTAATTAGTCCAAATGGTAAAAGAAATTTAAATGATAGCATTTAAAAGAAAATATTTATATTATTGTCATAATTTATCCTAGGTACTCTCATTCCTTATCCATCTTCTGAACAATTCGAATATTTATCAACTGAATTAACACCATCCGAATCAGAGCCATGTCATTGTTTTTCATGCTTGAAACGTCAAAAGAAAGAACGTAAAAAATTTACAGTTCGCCGTATGCCTGGCAAAATAGCGCATCTTGTACCAATGCAACGTTTAGATTCAATTGTAGTTCGACGAACGTTTTCAATGACGAAACCGTCCAATACTGATTATCACTTGCAAACATCAACAGCATTATCACCAATGATAACAACGACATCTGCTCTTGGGGTTAAATCATCGATAGATGATTCTCCTATGATGAGTTGGCCACCACCGTTTTCTAATTCATCTATGTCTCGTCCTCCTATACATACATCCGCATCCATTAGTTCATTAAAGCCAACATACGAACAAGCAACAAGTGTGAATAATACTAACAATACTGAGAATATTCTATCGCAAACGAGACTACTAACAATGCTTTCTCGTTTTCGACAAGATACTGAGTTGACTCCATATCGACTCGATATCAAACGATCTTCTGTGTGATGATATATTTGTTGACAAAAAGGAACAAACTAAGAAAAGTGTCATTGATTTCTATTTTTTCTGTGCCCGATTTCACTTTGTTCAAAAAAACGAAATTTGTCTTTTTTTTTTGCTCTAATTTTGGTTTTTTCTTGTTCGTTTTTTTCTCGTTTCACTGATATGTTCTAATCTCATACAATGGAAAAAAACACATTTTTATTTTGTTTTCATAATCATTGAAAAAGAAAATAGAATTACAAACAGACATTTCCATTTATTTAACTACGCAAGATTAATACTGAATGTGCGCAAAATTAATGCCACAAACAAACAAAAAATACATTGAAATGAATAAACGATTTCGTTGTCTTACAACAAAAAATAATCCATCTACGATGTGATTTTATATACATATATATCTATATATACATATATAAAAGTAAAACGAGAAATTATTCATAATCTTCATCATCAATATCTTCATCATCGGAAATATGATAACTTCTTTTAGCAGCGGCTGTGCGTTGCGTACGGGGCTAAACAAACAGAAAAACATTCAAATTGAAATAAAAAATAATGGTCATATTTTACTTTTTTTGTCGGTGTAGGTGTATTCGATAAAATCGGAATATCCTCTTCATCACTATCCTATAAATAGCATGAAGTTTACACTTGATATTTTCTTATTAATTATTTTCTATACGTACAGATGGTTTAGGTCTTTTGACTGCCTTTTTGGGTTCTTTTTTGATAGTTTCTTTTTTTTGCATTGCATCTGATTCCTTTTTAACCTGAAATATTTCGATTAAGATTAATGCATACGAAAAAAACCCTATTAGACTAGCAATGTTAACATACTGTAGGCTTTTTCGGTTTATCTGTTTTCTTCTTTGGTGATGATTCATCGTTCTTTTGTTTGTCATCCGTCGAAACATCTAATGAAGTTTTCTTAGCAGTCGCCTATAAAATAAGAATTTTATTGCATTGTATATATCAATCAAGACTTGGCATAACATACCTTCTTCTTAGTTGGAGTTGATGCATTATTAGATGTAGCTTAAAATATAACAGCAAACAGAAGAAATATATAATCATTTTTCTGTTGAATAAAATACGAAACTACCTGATTTAGGTTTTCGAATCTGTTTTGGTTTAGTAATTGCTTTTTTAAGTTTTTTTTCTGTCTCTGAATCACTACCCATATAATCGGATTCATTATCATCAGATTGCATTCCACGTATAAAACTTTCATCTTCTTCATCAACATCATTATCTTCATCATATTTTGTAACTTTTTCTTTTGCTGTACGCTTTGCATTTCGTTTCGGTGATATTTCTTCTTTAACTACACCTGAATTATCATGACCATCAATAGACATCATTGATGCATTACTATTTTCATTATTTTCATCAATGGTACCATCTAATTTTTTCTCTTTGCTTTCACTTGCTTTCTTTTCTACATGAGAGAGTATTAGAAGAAAAAAATGAATCGGATTTAAAAATATAAGAATATTGAATTGAACTAAAAATTCTAACCTGTAACACCGCCAATCTTCTTCTTTTCTCTACAACGTGTTTGCATAATGGAAGTTATATCTTCTGCTGAGACACCTTCTTTAGTAAGATATTCGATAATTGATTTTTTATCTTCAACAGTCTTTTCTTCCTAGAAAAATGAAAACTTTACATTCGAAAAACAATACCAAATATGAAATAACGTACTTTACTACGTTTGAGAATTTCTTCATTGGCTTTTTTCACTAATGCAGGATCAATAACGGGTGCTATGCGTTGACCGTTTGGAGCTGGTCTTGTTTCAGCACGCTGTGGTTTCGTTGTTTGTCGTTTACGAGCTTTGTTGTCACCACCTGCTTTCTTTGTTGTAGGATGTGCAACTCCAGACATTTCATCAGCACGTTCTTTTTCCATTGTCTGAAATTCAAAAACGTATAAATCTTTTTAAATAATTGAATAGAAAATTAAACTATACTTTTCGATATTCAGCTTCAAAATTTAAAATATCATCTTCGTATAAATCTTCAGGAGATTTTTTTTCTAAAGCATCAAGTTTATCATGTTTTCCTTTTTGTTCTTTAAGAATATCATCTCGACGTTCTTTTGTTAAATTACGTAAAGACATATTTATTAAATAATCATAATAACTTGTATCAACTTGATTCGTTGATGTTGTTGCTTTCGACTTTTTACTTTTAGTCGTATCATCGTCATCTAAATCATCGTTGTCTTCATCGTCTTGTTTTTGTTGTAAATCTCCTAATTGATCTGTATCTTCATGAACAGCATGTGTAGCAAGTTCAATAGCAAACTGAAAATTAAAAATTTCATAGCTTTTTAAGCTTAAATAATAAATTATTTCTTACTTTTTTTCTTGCTTCTTCGCGCCAAACTCTTTCTGGATCTCGAGCATATTTTCGTTCGACAAGCATATCAATTACAGCACTGATTTTCTTATTTTCAACGCTAATAACGTTTTCAATTTTTTCTTTAATGAATCTTGCTATATTATCTAATTTTGAACATTGTGATTTCAATGTACCAACCATATATTCTTTTCGTTTATCATACATTTGAAGACGGACCATAAAGAACTCTGCAGAAATTTCTTCAGCTGTTTTATAACGACGTAAAATACCATTATGATCGAAAAGTACCATATTAGTTAATTTAAATGTATCTTGTAAACGGAAACTTTTATGAAGACCTGCTTCTTGAAATTTAGCAAATTGTTCTTTTGATAATTTTACAACAAAGCGAACAGTCGTATCCGTATGATATTCTATTAGAAAAATTAAAACAAACAGTGCATATTAAAAATGAATAATTTCAAATATTCTTTTCGTAATAAATTGACACGACTGTCTTATTAGACTAGAAATATAAACCAACCTTTATAATCCATAATACTTGGTGCTCTATCATTTTTTTTCGGATGAAGCATTTCTTCGAGTACAGTTTCTTTATAATTTTGTGTCCATGTACCAACAGGTAGATCTGTTATTTCAAATGTTGTGTCATCAAGTTTAGCACAAACACCATTAGTAACACCACGTGTACGATCGTTATCTAACAATTTAATTTCACCAGTAAAATTTTTGAACCATGGTATTAATTCTTTTAATGTAATAACATCAGAGTATTTTATTGGTTCACTTGTTGGATTATTAAGTTGACGTCGTCTTTCACGTTCTTGTCGAATAAAATATTTCATATTATTACTCAATGTTAATGGATTATAAGATGGTATATCAGTTGAATAACCTGTACCAACACCGTGTGCACCATTAACAAGAACAGTTGGAATTATTGGACAATACCATTCAGGTTCAATACCCATGCCATCCTCATTCAAGTACGTTAATAATGGTTCATCATTTTTACTGAACAACGATAATGCAAGTGGACTAAAATAAACATTATCAGTTAATAAACTATAGAAGTAATTCTTTAACTGTTACCTAAGTCGAGTAAAAATATAACGAGCTGAAGCAGCATCATTACCACCATGTAAACGTGTACCGAATTGACCAGCCGGTACAAGAAAATTAATGTTATTTGAACCAACGAAATTTTGTGCGAGACCAACAATTGTATTTGTTAACGATTGTTCACCGTGATGATACGCTGAATTTTCAGCTACTTTACCACCTAATTGTGCTACTTTGATTTCCCGAATTATATTTTTAGTGAAGCATACAAACATAATTTTACGTTGACCAGGTTTAAGACCATCCTAAACAAAAATCTTATCGTTTTCGAGAACAATTCAAATTTGTCTTGGATTTATTTACCATAACATTTGGAATTGCACGCTCTGTACTTGACTTCGAAAAAAGAACTAGTTCTTTATTGACGAAGTCATTGAAATTAATTTGTTTTGTATCTATTCGATATAAGTAATCAGCAGGTAAATTTTGTTCACGTCGTTGATTAACATCTTCAGTGTGCCATTTAATCCAATCTTTACGATCATCACTCAATGCACTATTAAATGCTAATTGTATAGCGAGATCATCTTTCGTTGATTCATATTTGAATAAAATACGATGACGTTCCATATTTGAAAAATATTCTTTGGCTTCTTTTGCTGTCGATGTACCCAAACCTATGATTTTTTTGGAAAAACATACATGATTTATTCTAGTTCAGAATATTGAACAAAAAAACCTTTGTAGTATTTGCATTTCCATTTTTGCCAGTCTGGTGTTGCTGCTTGCCATTGTTCAAATTCAGGCATTGAATAAAATGAAATAACTTCAGAACCTTTTGATACCTAATAAAAAATTCATTTTTTAGCGAATGTCAACAATCGTTCAATATCAATGAGAAAACAAAATGCATCCATATCTATCGTCAATATCATGACTAATTCATAACAATGAATATCTGACAGTTTTCAATGTAATCAAACTATACTACAGTGACAATTTAAAAACAAAAGTTCCATGTAATGTTGAATGATTCAATAACTACTTGATATGCAAACTAGTACTTAATATGACGTAAAGAGTTCAACTTCTTCAAATATCAAATACATCTTCCCAAATGGTTTGAGCTACCAGTCGAAAAAAAGAAAAACTGGCGAAAATCAGGCATTCACTATACTGAATAAGTAAACGTACACGAGGGAAAAAGAAATATCGGATGCGTATCGAATAAGAATACTGTCTTTACGACTATTATAAAATTAAAATTAAATTCTTACTTTAAGAATTGGTGTAATAAAAACTTCAATGTAATCATGTTTAAGTAAGTTAGGCCATTTGTAATGAATAAAATTAATAACAAGGCCTTTGATATGACTTCCATCTTGATCTTGATCAGCCATAATCATCAATTTTCCATATCGTAATTTTGATAAATCACTCTTGTTTACATATTTTTCACCATAATTTAAACCAAGAATTTTTACCAATTGTGATATTTCACTATTTTCCGTCATTTTTTTTGTTGTTGCTTCACGTACATTTAAAAGTTTACCTTTCAAAGGATAAACACCATAACGGTCACGACCTATTCAAGAAAATATGTTTAATTAATAAATGATCGTTTTTATTTTCGTTTTGGTTACCAATAACACCGAGACCAGCAACAGCCAATGCTTTAGCTGAGTCTCCTTCAGTTACAATTAAAGTGCAATTAACAGAATTTTTAGTACCAGCATCGTTTGCATCATCCAATTTTGGAATACCCTTTAATTTAGATGTTTTAGTACCACTTTGTTTATGTAATTTTGCATCTTGTCGATGTTCAAGCCAATTAATAACAGACTCAACGATGCCAGTTTTCTTTACTATATCTTTAAGAAAATTTTCGTCGCTTTTTATTAAACATGTTGAACCGAAATTCTTTTTTTCAGTTGCTAATTGTTTTTTTGCTTGAGATTCAAATTCAGGATTTTCAATTAAACAATTAACAAAAAGAAATAAATGATTTTTCACTTGCGCTGGCTTAAGATTTTCAGCAGCAGCTTTACTTTTCTTCTTTATCTGTTCAACAAGTTTAGGACAAATTTGTTCAGTTATATAATCAACATGTTTACCACCTTCTGATGTTAAAATTGAATTAACAAAACTAACTTGTGTAAATCCATTATTATGATCATTTTTAGCAATACCAACTTCCCAGCGATCATTTACTTTTTTATAAACAACTTCTTTTTCATCAACATCAACATACATTAACATATAATCTTTCATGGTTTTAACTGGAATACGTTGACCATTGAGTGTTACTTTACAACCAGTAGATACAGCAACATCATAAGCACGACGTTTAAATAACGCAACATGATCATCATCTAATGTATCCATTTGAAATCGTTTTAAATCTGGTGCAAATGTAATACGAGTAAATTCTTTCGAGCCTTCAGCCTTAGTAATGACGGCGTCTTGTGGATCACGCATATTATTTGTCCAAGTCTAAAGAAGTTGTGCCATCTACTTTAAAAAAGAAAACATTCAAAATTGTTAACATACTTGTTTGAATATTTTTTTAAATTCTTTCGAACATGTTTCAATGGTAAATTTCTTACTGAAAATATTTGTTACTTTTGCACCGTAACCATTTCGACCACCTCGAAAAAGAAAGTTAGCAAGTAGCGAAAAGAATTTAACATTACTAAAACTATATTACCGGTGATTCGTTTTTGATCGTCATTGAAATTATCTGATGTAAGCAGTTTGCCGAATATTAATGTTGGAATGTAAATAGATTCATCTTGTGCCCATTTACGAACAGGAATACCACGACCATCGTTACAAATTTTTATTTCACCTTTTTCTCTATGAAAGAGGAAATGAACGAATATATAACAAAAAAATATGTATTTTGTTTAGGTACTGATTAATATCAACTTCGATGGATGACATGGTTTTATCACGTTGTTTATTATCGGCAGCATTAACTAAATAAAAAAAAATTTTGAAAAAATATATAGACAAAATTCAAACTATTTCTTTGTTACCAAGAATTTCATCGAAGATTTTGTAGAGACCAGGAACATAGGTTATTTCTCGTTTAACAATTCTTGGACCTTCTATTCCTGATTCGTCAACAATCCACATTTCCTACATAATCGAATTTTGTACAAGTGACATAAAAAAAAGCGGAGATAGTTACTTCACGACATGGTCTGTTTGAGCCAATATATGTTTCAGGGCGTTTAAGTATATGGTCGAGTTGTTCAAGGAGTTGATAAGTTTCTTCTGCCTTATTTGGCGCATCACTAACGGATTTGTTCATTGTAAATGTAGTAACAAAAGCAATGTATATATAGGACAATGAACGGTTCTAAGAAGTTGCTTCAAACAATCGCTATTTCTATTATACCAATATCTAAAAATGAATATCAATAAGATAGAAATGAATTTTCATTCATATGTTGTTCGTTGTGCAATTTCTGTGGCAATTTTTTCTTAGAATGCTTTGTCTTTGTTTCTGAATCAATCAAAGAACCTTTGTCTTAAAAGTCTTTCTCTTGTTCTCTTTGTCTTGAAGGAAATCAGCCAATTGGCAACGAGCATCACTGTCTATGAGTTGTATAGTTGTCAAAGAGTTTTGGAGGATATTTTATTTTTGGAAAATAACAACTTCAGTTTTGGTCCTATCAACTAGAGAATAAAATCTTAAATCTCACTTGTTGAAGTGACAGATGTCGCCATATCTATCATTATAAGCGGATAAAGAAAAACTCTTCAGAACTCTAGTTGTGATGTAGATCTTGTCGATTTTGAAATTAGATATTCAGATTTCAAAACAGTATTTGTAGTTGCATGAGATACATTCTGTCGGGATTATGACAAAAGTGATAATTGCTCGAGTCTTGCCTTGCTGAGTTCTTTCAGTTTGATTATAAATAGTTCGGGCGTAATCAGAGTCAGTTGTGTTCGCGTACAGACAGTATTAGACGTATTTATTGTAGAAAAAGTCTTACTCAATTAATATAAATAACAGTATAACTTGTACCGAGCCTGATAGATGCTGATCAAAACTAGTAGATGTATAATTTTCAGTGAATTGAGAGCGAAAAATAGCAGATCATTGAATCTGCCTGTAACGTTGATTTACACGATAATTAGAAACATGCGATTTCTTGTTTTTTCAAAAATATAATAGTCAATATTTGCTTTGAAATTATTGTCGACGGCTAAGATCATAGCTGAACTAAAACAAAACGGTTATAAATTAAGTCAATAACTCTTTTGACTTTTTCTTGAAATGAAAGGTAAGTTGAATGAATTGCATATAGTGCAAAAATGAAAAACTTAAAAGTGAATCGAGTTAACAATCCACTAAATGTGTTTTCTTACAATTAAAATTCAATTTATCTAATTACTCGTGCACTACTAAGGTACATGTTGGATTTAATATTTTTATGTCATACTGCTCATGCTTATAGATAGTAAAAATCCTACTAAGATAATTAGAACAATGTTTAAGTAGCATGAGAGAGTTTTCTAAGTACGTCTAATTTCATAAATTTTCCTATCACCATGTTCTCAAATTTAACGTCACTTAACTTGATGAATGTTGGAAAAAATAGACTATAAACTAAATGTTATTTTTTTTCTTTTGAACGCTTCGTTTACTTTGATTAATGTACTATCATTACAGAGACAAACAATTCAATCGATTGTTAACATAACATATTCAAGAGATACGTGTTCTATGGATAAACAGAACTAGAAAAATAAGAGCAAATCAGCAGTAACAATGTGCTTCACTATTAGTGCTGTTCATTCAACAGTTTTATATCATGAAGGTTTGACGATCTATTGAAGAGACTTCAACTAATACTTCTATAACGGTAATTACCTAGCGTCATATATTTACCATATGATCATCCGTATCTATTTTATTTATCATATGTGAGAAAATCATATCATCAATATAGAATTAGGTGTTTTTCAGAATACTTTATAAAGATAATTAATTGAGAACAATTTTTTAACTTGGATATTCTACTAAAACATTTTCATCACGGAATAGAAAATCTTCCGTCGCATGCAAATTTACTGAATATGTAAGCTATATTTAAAAGAAAGCAATGAGTTACTTTCCATTCAACTCCAAGTTCAAGATGAAAGATTATTTGAATGATAATATTTTTGATGAAGTAACTATAAAATTTATTATTAATTCACCATGACAGACAGATGTGAGCTTTTCTTATTTCATTGGTTATTTAATGTCATAATTTTCCTAATAAAGAAAAAACGCACAATATTTCACAAACGTTGTCTGACGTCAACGAGTTTCATATAAATCAGTTTTCGGCTTTACTGCTAGGTTGGTTTATCATTAATTCTACTTCGATTCTTCTCACTCGAGTATCATTTTTTGTTATAATATTATTCTAAATCATCATTTTTGTCAATTATTTTATATAGAAATTTATTATAATTGCATTTTTTTAAAATTTTATTTAACTTATGATTCTTTTACTTGGCTATATTCATTTAATCGGAAAAATATCTTATTCTAAGCATCTAATAGTCTAGGTCGCTGATGATTTATAGATTACTCGATTTTAAACGAAGAAAACAACATCGATCTCAGTCATAATTTTAAATCGAAATCATTTCATTATTTTTGAAAAAATTACCGTTATAAAATCATTGATAATCTTCGTCAATTTTGATCTATATTTAGAATGATGATAATTTAACAAATAATATACTGGATATTTTCGTTATTTAAAAAATTTCTTTAGGACTCTTTTCCAATGTGTATGCTTAAAATGCACATACGGCATTGAAAAAATTTGAATTACTTTAAAGATTGATTCAAGCAAGTAATTGATGTGGTTTCTGTATAATTTTCAATGACTACTCTGAATTAGAAAGAAAAAGCCATTGTATATGTTGAGGTACTTTTGCATTATGAAGTATAATCATGATTTCAATCGTAGAATGGTGTAATCTATTTGAATGCCTATGATGTATGAGTCTTTAATATTAAAAAAAATTACTTTCAAACTATTACTACTCTATCATTTTTACATAGTAGCTCAGATATATGGGTTATTCTTATCTAGAAATACACGACAAGTGAAAACAAAGCTCGAGAGAAAGTCACCAATTCTCATGCATATCTATAGAGACATATAGTAAGTAATAATGTGTAAGTTGAGTTGTTAAATAAAATAGAAATGAAGAATAGACATCCGATACACGTAATTGTGATGCACGAAAATACTAAGCTATGCAACTAGCATAAATGACACGTCGCTGTTATTTTATCATGTTCTCTTGCGTTTTCACTTGTTTTTTTTTGTGCATGTGGGTATAGATACACAGTTTCGCTTGTTTTTTTGGACTAGCGTATATTCTTCTTTTATTTGTGACAAACTGATAGTATGTTGAGTCTCACTGGTTCCAAATACGTTTCTTTTTATTGCATGTTTTTACAATAGGAAGCAATAAGAAAGATATCCCGCTTCTTATCTTTGCTTTTTCACGAATAAACTTTCCGCTGAATGAATTTCTTAATAATAGCACTGTCTATATATGACAAAAAAACAACAACATGATATTTCATATTCCATTTCAATTACAATTCAAATAAGACGACACGATAGTATCTCGCATTCTGTTTATCCTTGATGACTCATGCGTTGTCTCATCGACCATCAAAATGCATATTCATTGATAAAGCTAAGCTTTTGTTTGTTAAAGTACACGCCGAGTAAATACAATATTCAAGTTTAATGAACGGATGTTCCTTACTGGCTTACTTATTGAGGACATTGTACATCATTTTTTCTCTTCTTCTTCTTCTTCTTCTCCTTTTTCGTCTTTGTCGTTCATATCTCACTTTCACCTTCTTCTTTTTTTGATGATGAATGACCCTGAATTGACCTGTCCTTGTTTTTGGTAATCCTGAATTTATTTTATTTTTTAAGATGATAACAATACTATGAGAAACGAACATTCAATATAAAACGAAAAACAATATCATGCAAACTTCACATCAAATTCATAGTGGCTACCATGAAGACAATGTATACAAGCATTATAAACATGTAAAACATATTGAAAATCATAATATGAACGATCAAAGAAACTACGTAGAAAACCACTCATCATATGACAACAGCCGTTCAATGTCTTCCACTTTTAGGCATTCTATACGTCATTTAACATCGTGTGCTTCAGCAAGGTAAAGAAACATTAAATATGATTTATTTGTTTATTTCTTTTTTAACAATCAAATAGAACGCGACATTCTCGAACTATTTTGAGAATTATAGAAGACATATATATATATATTAGCGTGCTACATTGTCGTTGAATTCTTACAGACATAGGACTTTTTTTTCTTCTAAATTATTTTCTTTTACTTCTACGTTTTTCTTTGACTGCCTAACCATATGTTGGTCTTCGTTGATCACGTTATAAATGTTTTTCTTGACAACTGATTTGCTAGTTTCAGTCAGTTTTATTTCCTTCTCGTGTTTGAGAAAAGAAAAAAGGATTGCGAGTGTGTTTTTCACTATGAATTCTTTTTCTTCTATCGACGAGTAGTATGTCTATTGGTAAAAACTTCTACTATTGCCGTGAACGAGATGAAGATATAAGAAAAAATTGACAATGAAATAATATTTGATTTACAACGACCCTTTTAATTGCTATTCTATTGCATACTAAACGTGGTTTTAACGAATATTATAAAGTAACAATACGCAAACAAACAAATATTTTATATATTAGTCTATTACTAAAAATCGAAATGAATGAAAAGTAAGTATTTAAAAAAAATGTTGGTATATTCAATCAGTAAGATTCTGTAACAAAAGCGCACAGAACTTTTTATGACCTTTATTAGAAATAGTCTAGCTGTGTAGAAAAAAAATGATGACATCTGATTGTATATTAGAATGTACGCATATATTGTAGTAAACTTGCGTCAAACGTAATTAGAGGTCATCTCATATGGTGCACACTGTAGGTATACGCGTTGAAGGTAGGCATTAGTTTTACGATAATTGACAAAATAAATGGCGATTATAACAGAGTTCATTTCTTTCTTTCGTTGATGTATTGTGCACGAAATGTCAAGTTCATCGTTGATTCTTTTTCTTCTTTTTTCTTCTTCTTCTTCGGTGTCCTCGACCGGCGACAATAATAGTCGCACAATAGAATACAGGTATGGTGGTACCTCCTTGAATTATCACCGAGAGACGAGAAAAGAGAACTAAAAAAAAATTCAATAACGAGAGAAACGGCAAAAGAATGAATCTATTTATATATGTATTGACCCGTTGTCGCGCTGTGCTTTCTTTTCACTTTTTTTTTATTTCGAACACAAAAAATTCAAGAAGAGAAAGCTGACGGTCAACTGTATTTTAAGAAGTGACAAGAAGGAGAAAAAAAGCAAGAGAGAACGAGAATAAAAGTGGCATTGGCAGGCACACACATCACTGCTTTATTGTTGGTCGTCATACGTTTGCGTTTCTGTTTATTCCGCTGCCACGACAGTTATTTTGAATCACCACGTATGCATTGACAACAACCATAATGCATGAAAATCAGCAGGACGAATATTTATGATGTATTGTATTTTTTTATGCGAAAGAAAAAAATATACGAATATACGACAACATTGATATTGACTTTCCTTTCATAACGAATATACGATTGCAACAATGCTAAACTCATTTCGTCGAAGGTATGTGTTTTTTTTCCTTCTTTGTACATAAGATGCTTTTTCATTTTCTTATCATAAATTGATCGAGAATTAGTATTTTCTTTTTTTCGTATATATGAATTTTACATTGGTTAAATTTCGATCTCTTGAAAGACAGATGTTTTTATTCAGGTACGATAACAAGTTCACGTACAATTGTACGTCTTAACATCTGTTACTTGATTTCTCCTAGTTGTTCTTCTCTCTTTCTATGCAAATTGTGGAATAAGAAAAAGAAGAAAAAAAATACAAACTGATTTTGAATTTCTCATCCATCCTATCTTTGCATGTGCATGCGTAGCGAAGAGTAGGAGTATCTATAGTAATTCAAGACGAAGGTTTCTCATACAAGAAAAACTAACAATAATAGTATTATTGATAATATTGACAAGATTTCATCATCGTATCTACATATATTTGGTTTTCTCTCTTATATCGATCAACATACATCATAAATCGGACATGCAATTTTTATCGTTCTTCAACATCAGGTATATAAATATGCACTCATTCGAAAAGATAAAATAAAATATTTTGAGAATAATGATGATGACTAACATCATCCTCAACGTCGAGACACTAAATAATAAAGAAACTTTTTCATTAACTATTTAATTTGAGAAAAAAATGAATCAATTGATTCTCTACATCAATATATATACTATTAGGTTTCTGTCTCGCATACTTGAGACAAGATATAAAATTGATTAGGTATACTTGAAATCTTTGATTTTGTAATCAATAATACTGTTTAAATTATTTTCATAAAATATAGCAGCTATTTTTACAATACTAGTTGTAAATAATTGTTGAACATACTTAATTAAAGAAAGAAACTCGTCTATCGAGAATATTTACTGCCCTAAACCCATTCTAAATTTAATAATAACTTGCAATGTGTCACTGCGCTATCTTTTTTTTTCTATTACAAATATCATAATTGATATTCACATACTAGAAAGAAAAGATCAGAATAGCAGATATTCAATCAGTACTAAGCCGTATAGTAATGCTTGTTTTATTTCAAATATAATCAACAAAAAACGCATTTGGTCAATCCTATTAAAAGTTCAGTGAATATAGAAATATAATATTAAAAAATGCGACATTTAACGAATTTTGATTATATATTGGTATAGATTAGTTCGATTATGAAAATAAACTTCATACATCAAATAACGTAGGGTAAAATTCTTTACATTTTAGAAGTCTTCTTAGAACTTACCGTCAGATTATGTTTCTCATCATATTCTATGATTCATCATTACTATGTGTGACTAATTTTCGTGATGAAAAATGACTATCGATGACAAAAAATGATTTTTAATAAAAAATACTTATGATTTCTTTTTAAATAGTATTAGTATTATATATTTTTTCTTGTTTAGACGAAAACCTGGCCGTAATTCAGTTCTAAATAAAAATGGTTCAGCAAACACTGAAACTAAGTTGACATTGGAAGATGAACATCGGTATTCATCGAAAAAATCTTCATCATCATATAATCAACATAATCATCATGCTGGACCAACAGTACAATCGGCTAATCAAGATCTTCCGCCTGCTTTACCACCACGTAAACCAATGGATAAAAATAACAGTGTTCAAATGTCATCAGCAACACGAAATCCATCTGTAGCCGATAATGTTTCATTACAAATATCATCAAGTACAGTCGATGACATATCATCATCATCGTCATTGGCACCTCCTCGCGTTTTAACTAATAAAGAGGTGAGAATAAGTGTATCTAGCGCACCATCGTTAGATTTCATTCTACATGGATATAGTTTTATCTTCTTCATTTTTCTCTTTCATCTACATTCGTTTACTTCTTCTTTCTATCGTTACTTTTATTTCGATTCGAAAATAATTAATCTGTCCATGCAATACACATCGACGCAGATAAACACTTTCGTCCTTTCTTTTTTCGATGTTGTGTGAATGACTAAAGTATTATTTGAACAGCTTCATGGATCGATTCGTGTTAGAGCGGGATGCATCAGATCAAGCATATCAATGTTCTTCTTTTTCGTCTCGCTCTCATTTTTTTCATACACACAAACACACATGTAGATAAAGCCTATTACTCTCTAATCTCACTTGCGTGTCAAATTGAATTCATTCGAGAGAAGAAAAAAAGATGAGTTTAGTCGTCTCTCAACTAGGTAAATCGACAAGTTGCCTAGCGCAAAAACATTGTTTTTATTAATAGACGATCTTTTTTACAAATAAATATCAAAATCAATAGAGATATTATTGTCTGTTATTAATTCATTGAATATTTTCTTCTTGTGTTTAGATTAGTACAAGTTTGGCTAATTTAATGGGTACTGCATCGGATTCAATTAGTGTCAATAATGTAACAAAACCAATAACCCGACATAATCAAGTATGTGCGATCGATTTTAAATGCTTCTTCTATGAATTCAATGATATTGATAAGAAATAAAATAAGAAAAAAAAAAATTTTTAAGAAAAAAACAGATTTTAAGGAGAAATCATCAAAAAATTCTTTTTATTTTCTACAGCCACGTAAAAATAGTATATTTGGCTTCATTCAGGTATGCACTCAAGAAATATCCTTCAATCGAAACTAATATTTGCTGCTTTTTATAATACCATTTGTAGAGCTAATTGATCTTTTTCTCATAATGAAATAGTAATGATTACATCATCACATTTCTTTAAGTGTTTGAATGTTCTACATTTGTCAGCTTTCACTCGTATGTTACCAGTATGATTGCGCCATTGCCACCAAATGGATGGCAACGAGATATTACCATGCCATAGTTCTATTCATTTTTTTTCTTTCATCTCTTGTCTTTGTCTATTTCTTAGTATGTCTGTTTTGGTTGTCGTAACTGTCATATCGACGAGGAAAGGAAATAGGAAAAAAGAAGAACTAAAAAAAGAAAAAGAAGTAACTGATGATGATGAACAAAAACACGAGACGAGAAAAATGGAACTATTCTAGCTAGCCTTAGATGAAGGAAAACAAGAAGAAGAAGAAGGGGAGCACTTATTTTTCATCATCAGACAAGCGTCGCACGTCTCTAAAATACATTGCAATGTTTTCTCTTCCATACTAGAAATAGACAGAAAGAGGAAAAATCTTTTTTTTCTATTTTGTCTCTTGACTATCGTCAATACTTATTTGCTATTGTGCTGAATAATAATAATAACAAACGTATTCCATACGAATCAATCTTCATTCTTGTAGTTTTTTTTCTTGACATTAAGTATTATTTTTTAAAATTGACCATTATGCGTCGAAGAGAAAGAGCAGTAACAGCCGAGATTCGTTTACATACGAATTCGGATGAGACATTATCAGGAATGTCACCAATATTCGCTCGTCGAACGATCAATTTATCGCCATTATTGGATATTCGTAGTAACAATTATCTCGTACGTGCTTTAATGTACTAATAGTTATTTCTTTTTGCTTGATGACAAAAGCTACAGATGATTTTCATTGAGCCTTGATAACATTTTATTTTTGTTCTTCTGTATAGCGTATTTCTGCAGCGCCTGCTACTACAGTCGATCGATTGGTAAATAGAAATTTATAGGAATAATTTTCATTTTGTTTGTATTTAAATTATTTAGGGATTACTGGAATCATTAGCTAGTACTGGCTCAAATGGTATGGTTGAATCACCTACATCACATCGAACAGTGTTTATTGGAAATCATACAACTATGGCATATAATAAACCATCGAGTGAATACACATGGTGTTCTGAACGCTCAAATTCAATGAATGCAAATAGTGGCACAAGTTTCGATGAATGTTTACCACAACTTGAAATCGATGATAAGCCAATGGTATATCGTGAACAATTTGAAACCAACGTAAATCTAATTAAACAAAAATTGATTGTATAATAGTTAACATCGATCGTTTATTTTAGGAACATTTTAATTGGTATGGTATTAGTGAAAGTCACGGACCTGTTATTATTTCTTATAAACATTCTATTAATCAAAATAAACAACGATCAATAATGTCAATTGTTAGGTAATATAATCGAACTCTGATGTTTTTCGACAAGTTACTGTTTTCTTCTCTGTTATTTGCTATAGAACACGACAAGGAACATCTATTGAATCCATATCGGATATGCATTCTTCGTGTACTCCTTTTGAAATATTACGTCGACTATGTGAACAATGTTCTATTACAGATATTGAATATTTTGATCCGGTGCTGTGTGATGGAGTAAATATAGAATAAATAAAAAATTTCATGTATAAATACAAATGAAAATAATTATATATTTTTTTCTTATTTAGACACATGATTTGTTAATAAAATATGATGAATCACATGTATCTAATCAACATAAATTTGGCATAATATATCAATGTGAAGATCAACTAACAGAAGAAGATATATTTAGTAATGAAACACATAGTCCTGCTATGGATAAATTTCTTGATTTAATTGGTACACGTGTTAAACTAAAAGATTTTCGAGGGTAAAAAAAACTATCGAATTATTTAGTAAAACGAAGATTTTGCATTTCTTTTATTTAGATTTCGTGGAGGTCTTGATGTTAAATCTGATCATACAGGAACTGAATCAGTGTATGAACAATTTCTTAATCATGAAATTATGTTTCATGTTAGTACATTATTACCACATTCAAAAAGTGAACGACAACAACTTGAACGTAAGCGTCATATTGGAAATGATATTGTTGCAATTGTTTTTCAAGAAACTGAAACAATATTTAATCCTGAATGTATCGCATCACAATTTCTACACGTTTATCTTGTTATTACACCATTAGACAGTGATGGTACACACTTTAAAGTATCTGTTATTCATCGTGATAGTGTACCATTATTTGGACCTAATTTTAACTATTCGACATCATTTCAATGTGATCATATATTTAAACAATGGTTATTAACAAAATTAATTAATGCTGAAATAGCATCATGTCGTGCAAGTACATTTCAAAAATATCAAGTAAAAATCTATAAACAAGAATACACAATCTGTTTGATTTTTATATTTTAATTTTAAATAGGCACGTACAAAAATGAATTTATTTGAAAATTTATATCGTACATTACATGATAACAATCGTTCTTTAATGAATTTTATTCTATGTAATAGTCAATATAAACATGAATGTGATATTGAACAGCAACAAAAAGAAGAAGCTAATAATAATAATAATAATAATTCGTCTTCAAAATCATCCGATCGTCATACGGAAAGTTCGCTGCTTGGTTCTGTAAGACGTCGTTTTATTGCACCGAAATTACGTGTACAAAATTCGACAACAACTGATAATGGTAAATCATCACCAGCATCAAATAGTACGATAACAACACCATCATCAAATAATATAAATGATTCAAGATCTAAAACACGTTCAATGACTATGGATCTACGACGAAGTACATCACGTGAATCAATTACAACAAACGGAAATAATATGACAAAAGTGACTTCATTCTTTTCATCGTCAAAGGTGATTTTAGTTTTCTCATTTTTTTAAATCAATATACAAATCGAAATAAAAAAAAAAACTCGAATAGGATAGATATATTTATTGAATTTGGTACTTGTAGAGCAGTTTTTCTTATTTATCTACTGGATAATATTTAAAAAAGAAGAAAGTAAACATTTTCTTTCTACACATGTTACTTGTCATGAGTTCTGATTGATTAACTAAAATTGAACCTTATTTTTTGATTGTTGAAAGAGATACTGGAGAAATTTTCTATCGTCAATAATTTATATATGCATTTTTTCTTTTTTTGTGTAGACTAATAGTCCTCGACTCGATAAAGCTGCAACGAATCGTTCCCTATTAGATCAGGATAATATGGATTCCGCATCTAGGTAATCTTGTGTTTTTTTTGTTATTATTATAGTAATACACTTAATCTTCTATCTATATGTTATTTTAGTTCACGTTCTAATACAAAATTTTTATCACCTGCAACATGTCCATCATCGCCATGGACAACAGGGCCAACTAATGGTCTTCTGTCATCACCATCTAATGAATGGAATCCTAATGGAGATTCTTATTTACAAGCAATATCTGTATCGAATACGCCATTCCATTACAATAATAAATTATCATCAGATGACATAGATAATGATATTCAGCTACAATTATTACCCGATGATCTTCAATCAAGTTCAAAAGATGGTAAAATATTGATATATATATATTAAGTTGTAGGTTTTAATTATTTTTTGTCAATTTTCGTTAGATTTAATTAAATTTGTTATTGCATTACAACAACAACATTCACTAAAAATATCTCAAATGGATCAAAGTCATTCAAATGCATTAAAACATCTTGAAATGCAATTATCTCAACCAAAAAGTCTCATTCAACGAGATAGCCCATAAATGAAACAAAATAGATATGATAAAAATTATGTGTCTGAACGTTTTTTTTTTATTATTCATTCCGTCCCCGATTTTCTGCCTTCTACATCTTTAGTGATCAGTCGAACTTCCTGATAAGATCATTTTCGGTCACTACATCTGCATTCTAAAATGCTTATCTTATCTTAATACGTCTGCGTATGAAATCGTTAAAATTTTGTACAGTGTGCACGTGTGAATTGTCATTTTTTTATTTGCTCTTTAAATGTGTTCAAATGAATACTCAGTTTTATCTTTGTATCAATGTATTTTCATTTATTAATTAATATGTGTCTGTATTTGTTCAATTCGAATGATCTAATTCAAGAAAAATAATTATTTGCATTTGTTCGATAAATATAAGTTGAATTTTTAAAAAGAGAAACTTTTCGAACATTTCTATATTTAACTTTGAAATATATAATTTAATCATGATATTTTTTGTTATGATTATTCTAAAAATGTTGTTTTAATGTACGTAATAAATCAAGCATGGTTGAAAAATAAACAACATTGAACATTAATATCTTATCACAGATGTGGCATGTGCAATGAAGATTGATATAGAACCATATGGAAAATTTGGTTAATGATTTTTTAAACGTTAGAATGTATTCATTGATCTCATTGATGAAAATATTAAAAATAGATAAGAAATGAAGAGAAAATCAATTGTAAGACATTATTCTCAGACAGAGAACTTATTCTATAAAAAAATGCGGAAACCTCGGATTTAAATCCGAGTGTTATGTGTACTTCAAAAAGTGAAACTGATGGCAGATTGATTTCAATCAATCTTTCTAAACAAATCCATCCTTGAGCGCACTAAGGAACTGCTCCTTAGGCCCTGTGGATGCCCTCTTCTTGTCCCATAGGACGCGGTGAGGAAACGTTAAATGCACCATATTTACCTCTATAATATATCATCATTTAGAGCCCTTGACAAGTTCTATCTACTTCATAAAAACAACGTTAGTTCTATGGGAAATAAACTCACATCGTAGAGACAAAGTGTCAGTATATGTGAGTTTTTCATGGGTTTTTGGTACTGAGGTATTGAGGAAATTTCAAACGCAGCATATTCACCCCTACAACTTAGCATCATTTTGTAGCCCATGAAATTCTCTATCGAATGGTATATAATAGGTCAGTTCTCATTTTCACTATGACAAAGATTTTGATTTTCGAAAATTGGAATAGGTCAATATTTGCATAGAAAATAATGATATTTTTTGCTGTAACTCAGTAAATTCTCAACGAATTATTTTTATATTCGAACCCGACCGAGATATTGATGAGATAATGCTATGTACAAAATTTTATGACAATCGGATCAGCCTTTCAGGAGTTATCGTGTAAACGGCCGGACGGACACACTGACCGATTCTATAGTGTACTCACTTTTTTTGAGTACACAACAAATAGTTTCGATACATGTTTAACATTTTTTGACGTTGACTAAAATATTTGTTTCACTGTATATGAAGTATTCCAAAAACAATCTTTTGAAATTTCGTTCGTTTCATAGATAAAGACTTACTAAGTAGTCGTCGTTAATAGAAAACTGTTTCTTTTATCAATTGTGTGTGTTTATTTAATAACAAAAGCTGTCTTAGAATCATGTCTTGATGTTCTGTGTGTAAAACGAACTTTAGTCATTCTCATGAATAAATTAGCTATGAAAGGTGGAAATTATATGAAATCTGTGTCAATTGTACTTTTTAGAAAATTTCATTCTACGAATATATCAATACGGAAAGTAAAATATTAACAATAATATTGTTTTTATTTATTAAGAAGTAAATTACTAGGGATTATTTACTAATATAGTGACTAATTGTTGTCGTTTTACTTCAAACCTCGGTCAACATGTATGCAATACATCCTCAAAAATTGTAATGAGTGAAAATTTGATAATCTATACGATTTTTCAACGGATTTGACAATTGATTCTTTGTATTAGACAAAATTTACGAATAGATTCGGAAAATACAATCAGAGATTCAAGAAAGCTGATATGAACAATCTGTAGGAGCCCTGTAGTTATTACTAACGAGTATGTAGTTTTTTATGAGTAGATTAGACCAATTCCATGAATTAATTCTTAATTGAAGTTCAAAATATTTCTAGTAGTAATAATCGATAATTACTTAACCGTTGTGCATATTAGCTGTTTTTAGTTTTGAATATTTATTTTAAACTTTTTCGGAAGTTTCGTCTGATATCAAAGATTAGTCTGACAATCGACTGCAAAGATCGAGATTCTAATAAATTTGACCTCGTCCTACTCATTTGAATTATAGTTCATGCATTTCGATTAAACTCGTTGATAGAGCGAAACTAACTGTTTATGATTGAGATTTAGTACCCAGAGTAGAGCCCGTCGGGTCCGAGTTTGAGATTTTATTTTTCATCTGACCTGAGTCTGGGTCCAAAGAATCATTTTATAAGAATAATATAATTTTTCTAGTATACTTTTATTTTTCATTCATTTTATTCAAAAAGTAATCATAAATGAATTTAAAAAAATAGAAAAAAAAATTTTGTTGTTGAACATAAGATCTGACTTTGACAATGCAGGTATATTCCGATTTCGAAAAAGATTATTTAATCGGGTCCGGTTCTGGGTCTAACTAAAATTTAATGAACCGGGCCCGGGGCGGGAAGATACCTAGTAAACCGGGTCCGGGTCCGGGGTTCGGGTCTGAAAATTTTGAACTCGACGGGCTCTAACCCAGAGAGACCACATTTTAAACAAAGAAACAAAATATCATCTTTGATATCGTGTTCTCGAAATTGTAATTAAAATGTTTGTACGAAGTTCTCAATAGCATGGAGTAAAGCATTTGTATTATGTTTTCTGGTGTCACCATAATAATGATCTATCAAAACGCTGAATAGTTTCAAATATTGACCTGAAAGATCTCTATGATTGCATTGAAGATTCTGACGAAACGTTATTTTCAATTATAAATTTCGTGAATTTAACGAACATAAAAAATAAAACTGAGCGACTTGTTCAAACGTAACGCTGTGACATCTTGGCAAATTATTTTGCAATTATCTCGAAAGGCATAAGAGCTAACAAGGTCGTTCAAACATCATTCGACGCAGCTCATCATAATCTATTTATGTTGCAAAAATGACCTAGTTGGACTGAACTCTCGCGTTTCTAGAAAGGTTTTATCATCGCGTAACAGTGTGACAAAAAAGGGCCCCTTTTCTCTAGGGCTGCTTATAAAACTCTAATTGTTTTGACAAATTATTTCTTCAAATTAAATGCTTATGGTACCAGTTTTGTAGAGAATTGAATGGGCTTTCAAGTAGTAAAAAATATTTTTTCTAAACTATTTTCGCTCGGATAAAAAATGCAAAAAACAAACGTAACGCTGTGACGTGTTTTTTTATCGACCAAATTTGAAGCACTTAACATGCTTAAAAATATTTAATGTTTAATGTATATTGATCGCTACCGTACATATATCTTTCTGTAACAAAATCAAGTTGCTGTATTGAAATAGGAGCTCAATAATTGTACAGTAAGTTAGAAACTGTACAAGAGCTTAGAAGTCGTCCTGAGGAATGAGAGTAAAAACTAAACAGGCCATTTTGTAGAGAATTAAATTCTGCGTCGAATGGTAAGTTATATTAGTCTGCATTTTTGTTTTAAATTTCTTGGTTAGAAAATTGAAAATACGATTTTTGAAAACTTTTGAACGCGATTTTCGATGCCAAAACTCAATTTTTTAAGAAAGAAAGTCCAAATCCATAATCAGCGTAAAAAGCGGTACCAGAAAATACGCTTATATCTGTCCATATCGAAAACAACATTTTTTTAAACTTGATCAGCGAAGTAGCGCGTTACGTGGACAAGCCGTAAGCTTGATTGATGACATAAGATAACTCTAAAATAATTATTATAGTATATGAGAATATGACACTATCAAAACAAATAAGATGTTCATATCAGAGCACTATAATAGATCTACAAAACATTTTCATATCGAATGAAATTTGTATTATATTAGTAGTTAAAGGAAAAGAAAAAAAGAAAAGCTCAGTAGCAGATCTTTTTGTATATTACGGAGGACTTTTCTTTTCGTATCATTTTTTTGTGATATACATCAAAGAGAGATCTCGATATATTTCTATCACAGCGATTAAATATCACATGTTCTGATTACATGAGGATTTTTGTCTCTTTCTACAGGTTTTTGTATTCATTATAGAATTTTTCTTTTCTTTTCTTAATTTTATTAATAATATAACACGATACTGTCTTTCCGAAAACGATTCAGTTTCCTACATAATTTTACTGATATTTTATCTTAAGTGGGCTACCTAGATTGATTTCAAATATAATCGAATATCTCGAAAATAAAATTTTCGTAAAATAGCTTCTAGATAATGATTTAGTTTTACTAATTCGCTTTTTTTTAATAATTTACATGTATCCATACACTATTCTCTAGATTTCAATATAGGTTTAGTTGTAATTTTGTTTGCTTTTAATTAAAAACTCAGAATTGCTACATATTGCGAGATACAGGTCTAGAATTTTAGGAATAAATTTAGGTTCAACTTTGATATTTATAATTCTTAATTTATGCATATTCATAGATACTGTTCATTAGATTGAGGAAAACATTATATTTTAGTTTTTACTTTTATAATGTTCTATTTTTAATTTATCTATCTATCAAGATATAGTTCTATAGATTTAGTGATATATTTGGTTCTAGGTTTTTTAAACTTATCATTTATAAATATTTCTATATGTTGTTGCTAAATTTTAAGGATAGATTTCGTTTTCGTTTGTATTCTTTACAATATAAACATGTATATAGGCACTGTCTGGTAGATTCAGCGATAGATTTGTTTTTAACTTCCTTTTTCTTTTATGTAAAATTCATAATTTATCTATCCATATGCACCGTGTCCTGTAGATTCTACCGTATATTTAGTTTAGTATTATTTCTTGTCATATAGGCATTACAGTTGATAAATATTCATTGAAGCAGCTCTTTAGTTTTCCGAAATCAGAGAGTTCGAACTTCTTTCTAATTATGGATTAAAAAACCAACTTCTGCACTTATTTTTCTTGTTTCTCTAGTCGTGGGATTACAGTAGCAATATGGAAACTACTGCTAATCAGTTAAAGTCTTAAGTGATTAATTTTTGTTTTCGAATTCGAAATCAGAGTAAACTTTCTGCTACACACATCTGTTACAATGGATAACATATGTTATGAGAAGCATGATAAATTACGCTAAAACTTAGAGAAGTCACTGCACTACTGATCAGGCTCGAACGAATAGAATATTTCGTGCAAAGTAGGAACATTGAAATTAGAGTCCTCCAAAAGTCCTCTGGAAGAAATGAAAAGTCCTATTATGAGAAATGAGAATGTTGAATAGATAATGGAAAACTAGAATAGAACTGTATAATGGCAATGCGATAAAGTTTCAGCCGTTTTGCTAGACTATTAATCTCGTTCTATTCGTTAACGAACTTCGTGTAAAGTGAACTTTTTAGGATCTTTGATAGCCCTCGTCAGAATTCTGTTTACCGCATATTTTAGGAGATAGCTCTATCGAAAAATTGATGTTTTCACAAAAACTTAAGTTTTCTGAAAGATCCTTCGAACGATAGCGACTATTTAGAGAGTTACAATTTGTATCAGTATACTTATTGAATGATGAGCTATTTCTATAACTACAACTTCACTATTGTAACATTATTGATTAATGAGATATGTATATTAACGAAACATCGGAAATAACCATGATGTGATGTGTTTTTGGGACTACGATCTTAACTCGTAACAATTCACCGGCTGAACGCGGTTTTTTTCAAATGAGTTCGTCAACTCGTAGCATATTCATTGAAAAAAATGTCAAGTCAAATACATGTACTTTCGATTAGATAGAAATATATCAACGAAAAATAATCGTGAACGATGTACTTTACTAGTTAGTATGCTTAGTCGATTACTCTATTTAAACCTTATCCACGTTTTTTAAGATTAAAAGTTTTCTTTTATAGAACTCATGAATATAAACAACATTTAGATTTCTTATACGAATAAATATATTTGGAATGTGAAATTAGAAATCGGTAGGTGATTACAGAAATATTAATAGAAAACATTAGAATCAAACTTAGTTTTTCTCTTAAATGCCTCAAAAGATTTTTGTCTTCATTCCGTTCTTCTTTATTATAAAAAGTTTCGTTTATTTGAATATTTTTTAATGCATATGTGGAATCATTGCTTTTTCTTGTTGTATTTTTTCTGTTTCACTTTTGTTTATTCTCTCTAGTTTTTTAAACGCAACCATAATCAACAATAATAGACAATGTGTTTGAAACGTAACAAATACAGATAGAAGGAAAAAAAGAAGACGAATATAGCTGATGAATAATCATAAAAACCGTTCAATTAACAGCAAAAAAAGAAACACAAAGAGAGAAAGAACAGACATTGTCTGAATCTAATATTGTCGTGTTCTGTTTCTTTATTCATTGTATTTTTCTTTATGATTAAGTAAATATTCAGCTAGAAAAGTGATTGGTTTAGCGGGCCGTTCTTTAGCAAGTTGAGACATTGCTTGAAGAAGAATTGGTACAACAGTTTGATCAAGATAAGCCCGTGTTGGTAATGTTGATAGATCAGGCTTTGATTTGTCACCTGATTGTTGTTGCGAACTTGAATTTTCCTTAGTTGCATCAACTGATGATGTTTGCTTATCGCTAGATTGTTCACCTGCATCAACAGCTGGTTGAGCTTCCATTTGTTCTGCTGATGTTGTTGTACTGACTACATTTTTATCAGCAGATTCATTGCCAGCATTAGTCGATGCTTGTTGATTTTCACCAGAAACTTCCGACATAATTATTGATTCTTTAGTTAATAAAATGCACGTACAAGTTCAATCTAAAATATATCAGTGACGCAAAATAATGTCTCCCATACATGAGGATTATTTTTCTTTCTTTTCTTAGACCCGACACGGAATCACCTATAATAGTGATGTGTACAACAAAAAGATTTTTGTGTGTACCGCTTAAAATATATAATTCTAACAATAACAACAGCTTACATGAAAATATGCTTAGCAACATTCTGAAATATTTCCTATAAATAAATGCAGTACAAATACAAAAATAAAATGAATCGTTTTTCACGGAATTTTTGTATAATGGATCATTCACCATATTTTTGTTTCTTCTGTTCCAAATATGACGTCAAAATTTCAGTTATGTTAATTTGTTGATAACGAGCAAGTTGTGGTATACCTTGTAAACGCATAGATACAACAGGTTTCATCAAGATACGCACACGTTGATAAAAACAAATGTGTTTGTTTGTTGGTTTGTTGCTTATTCATGTTTTGTTGATACTTATTTGAGGACGTGATTTATCCTATTCTATACTGGATCAAGTCATTTTTCAATCATCGATTCGCTTGAGGACGTATTTCCTTCCTATCGACTGTTAACATTTGTTCATTGTTATTCGTTCTACTTGGAGTTGTTTGATGAATTTAACAGTTGCCTTCGACAATTTAGTTGAAAAATAAATTTAAAAAAATACTATAACAATTTATCTGAATAAAAGATACAAGGTAATATACGAATGAACAATAGTCATACGCCATGAGGAACAAAGAGCCTATTTGTTAGTCTTTCTTTTAATCGCCATTATATCACCACTGACTGAAAGGTTTTATTGGGTAGAGGTTCCAATAACTTCCTCCTATTTTTTTTCATTGATAGAACCTTCATAGATATGATGTATTTATTTAGATGACACATTATCATCATTCATTTGTGTAATTATTGAAAAAGAAAGGGTCCATCATCATAGATGCCACTAAATACCGATTGTCTGTGTAAGTTTAACGGTATGTCTGCTGTAAATTTTAAATAATAATCGAACTTTTGACACTGAGAAAACTTTACGTTGTTAATGTTTCATCAACGATAGAACTATCGTAGTTTTATGAGATTCATGCAAAATCTTCAACACAGTCTATCTTATTATGATGCCTCATTCTGAAACTTGATCATTGCATTACAATGCCGTTGAATTAATGGAATAAACGATTTTCTTGATAATATCTAATATAAAAACATATTTTATGAAGACGATTTGAATCAGAATACGACCTATTCAAAGGAGAATGTCACTCTATCTCACGAGTTAAGTATTTTCTCGTAGAATAATTTTTAGCATTCCTTGTGACACTAATGTTCTATTAAGAAATCACATCTTTATTTTAGCATAAAACAAATTTTGTTTGTTCTAATCTGGAGTTCGCTCTTGCTTATAAAAATAGAGCCAAAATTAAANAAAATTAAAGATGAGAGAATATTAGATTTATAATACTTATAATCAAATCAATAAATGGATCTATCAATTATTCTTGCTTATTAAGCTCATTTCAATATTTTGAAATCTCATAGGATGAGTCGCAAATTTTTCAAGACAATGCAACCTCTTGAGACAGCATGTTTAAAAAAATAGATACCATGAGACACCAACGTTATATCCAATAGAAAGGCTTGATTTGAATGCTAAACAAGAACGATTCATTCGTACAATAAACAACACTTTTTTGAATTACATGAAACTAAACTGAAATTCTTATACATTTTTTTCCTATTCCCGAGAATTTATTATTATCTGAAAAACTAAAACTACATTTACATAATTGAAAAAAACTCTATCAGACCATTGTTCACTAAAGTGTAAAGATTATAAAAGAATAATATTTTTGTGTAATTTGCTTATATATTGCTTAATCACATAATATTTGTGTTGGTGGAAGATCTTCATATTTTGGTGGAGCATCAGCATAGCATATTGCATGATCTAAACAAAGAATAGATTATAGATTCAACTAGGAAAAACACAGTTAGCAAACTAGTTAGATCAGTGTATCACAACAATGACTTTGGTTGTTTGGTTAGAAAATATGTCATTTTCTATAAATTTATTGAAAATGAAAGGTAATGGTTAAATTTTATTTTCCCTCAAGATACAGAGATTTTGTTGAAACCTATGTATCTTGAGGAGAAATTAATATATTTTATTATTCAGTAATATTCTAGATACAATAGGTAGTAGTTTCTATTAAGTAGAAAAAAATTTCCGTTTCAAAACTAATGTCTAAATGTTCTGTTTATAATGACTAAATATAATATTAAATTAATAACTCTTACGCATAGCAATGTTGTTTCGGTCAGTATAAACGATCATTTTATTATTATTATAATCATTTTTTTCTTTTTTCATTTGTTTGATTACTTTTCTTTGTATAGATAAAAGGCCTATATGTATGACAAAACATGTAACACCAATAGTTAATTGAATAATATTCAATATTTGAGTTAAATAAAATAAATTTGTTGCTTCTAAACATGGAAGATTTGATGAATAAACATCTAAATTATTTTCAAAGGATTTTTTTCGTGATGATGATAGCAATACAGTTGATTGACACATTGGAGATATATCGTTACTATCAAGAATCAATGCAGTAATTGAAACTGCAATAAGACCTGGTGCTAAGATAATATTAGTAATAAATGACCAGATTTGAGCAAGTATAAAACACCGATATGATTTTTCTTTATATCCAGCACCCACTGATGCTAAACCTGAGATCATAAGCGAAATACCTGAAATAAGTCCAGCATTAATTGGTGACAAATTCTCTAAATGATCTAATGATATATAATGTATGATAAAAGCACAAAAGCCAAGTATAAATGATATCCAACCAAGACGAAAAACAATTTTATTTGATTTAGAATCTATCTGTGATGATGATGGTTGAATAATAATCGCTGTTGGGCGAGTAAAACAATCATTATCTCTAATATCCATCTAAAAGTTAAATAGTTTTGCAAAAATATAATAAAGCTTCTATTATATGAGTTTTCGCAGTGATTTAACGACACAATTATAAAAAAAATCGGCCACTACGCATTCATGAACTAAGCTTAATGAAAGAGAACACAAATAAGACATTAATGTGAGATTTTGACTGAAGTAAGAAACACACTTTGATATACTCTTAATGTAAAAATATGAGAAAAAAACAGACTTGATTGATCAAAAAGACGCTGCATAAATATGAGCATTAAGTAATAAATGGAAAAAGAAATGCATTTCATGGAAAAGTAAAACGAAGTAATTATAAATATAATTCTTTTTATTAATGAGCAAAGTTTTATTTCATGATTGTTTGACGTTGTAAAGAAATTCTAGAAGAAATAAAAATTCTTTTTTTTTATTTCTAATAAATATCGGTTTTTATTTTTACCTTTTACCATCACCGTCCATAGATTGCATCGATGCTGAATTCATCGCAACAACTGCCGTTGCAAGAGCCGTTGTATTTACTAATGTTCCAATAAGAGGTTGAGCTTTGTTTTGGATATTATTAGCGGAGATATTCATCAAGATATTATCGATGTTTCGAACTTGATCATCTGAATCGTATTCTTCATCACTACTACTTGATGATAAACGAAGATAATTATCTTTAACAAAATGAAATATACCACTAAAAGTAAAAATTTGAGAGTGTATTTATAAATCAATGAATAAAATTTTCTTACGGTTTCTTTGGTAAAGGATTAAGTGCATTCTGTAGAAGATTACGATAATGTTCCGATTGTATAAAACGTGGATAACTATTTTTTTTCATTAACTCAACAATATGTTTTTCTGCTTCAATGAACATTTCGCTAAAAACACAAGTAAATTAATACGAATTTAAATTATCAAGTTTCCTATTTTACCGATAAGGATTTTCGAGTTGTTTTATAATTTTTGTTCGTATTGTATTATTAATATTAACTTCTTGCGGTGCATTTGGTGCTAAATGTTCTCTAATAAATAGAAGACACTGAAATATAGAGTTTATTCTTGTATGAAACAAACCGATAGACAGCATCTGCTTTTTGTTTTATTTGTGCTAAAGGACAGTGACGTATTTCTTGTACGTGCAAGTAAAAATGAAGACTTTCCGTTGAAAAGTCGGCTTTACAAAATTTCATAAATTCAGATATACCAGTTGGATCGGAAAGAAGTTCTTTACAACTAAATGACCAACGACGAACACGAAGTTGAGTGGGATTATCAACTCTATGTATCAGATATATATATAGATATATATATTTCCTTCGTTTATATTATATATGGTTAAAAACATACAAGGGTTGCATAAGTGTCCATCGATCAGTATCTGATGTTAACCATGGATTTGATGGTGAACAATTACCCAAGAATGGATCATAATCGGTGAATAATTCGCAGAATGCGCATAAACTATAATTCAAAAGAGACAAACAAAAGTGTAATAAAAATATAAATTCCTATTTTCCAGTAAATTAAAATAAAGTTATAACAACACGAAACAATCGGGTGAACATTTTGGAGTAAAAAATAGAAAAAAGGTAAGATCGGCCGATCAAGTAAGGATGTAGGGACGCAAATAAAAATGCATAAATGAGGTGAAAAGAAAAACCTTTGATGCGTCTGTGATGACTTTGTGCGTACTCGATTGGTCAATGTATGTTGAAGATATTCAAGCTGAAAAATGTTAGTTCAATCATTTTTATTCACTGAGTGATTTGATTCATAAAATTCAAAAAAAGAAAAATAATCATTCAACTTACGCGCCGTTTCACTGCTTCTTCACGTTTCATCGGTCGATAAGTATACATATCATGTCGAATATCCATTTCGAGTATTGATGCTTCATCCGGCTATTGTTCAGGATACATTTTCTGACACATCAAAAATAATTATTTTCGAAAACTTACTGAAGGTCGCATAACACGCCAAAAAGCTCGTTCTTGACTATCAATTATAGTTTTATCAGTTTTTTTACGATCTTTGAGCACACTAAAAATGAAAAAGAAAAGAAAGAAATATTAGCAGAAAACAAAAGTATTAGCTCAAATTCGGCGAGATTAAAATGAAAAATACAATAAATCCTACTTTGTAGAAATCGCCTGCTAGAGCTTGTGAGATAGGGTTATGAATGCAAACTTTTACTCGATATATTTCAATATTTATTTTAGATCGTGTTTTACACAAAACATATTCTACAATAAGAAGATTCATACCGAAATTGAGCTTCAGCTTGCATGGTTACAAAATCCCATTGATGAATCAGTTTCTTTTTAAGATCATCTAGTGCACGCTAAAAAAAACCATATCGATTAAAAATTATCTAACAATGAACAATAGTTGAACCATTTCATATTCTTCAAGACCATGCCGTTGACGATTTCTTAATGTTCGTTTCAGCAAATAAATAGCTAACACCAAAGAAGTAAATAAATCGATGATGAACAATAAAAAAACAAAATTCTTCTTCAACAAACCATATTCAGCATTGCCTGTTGTCCAATTAGTCGACACCCAAAAATAGGGTGCTTGAAAACGAAATAATTCGTTATCATCTTTGATTTGGACAGCCTCATTTGTTGTCACATGAAAAAAGTATCCATAATAACATAATAATGAAGCAATATGGAGTGCTTCAGCTAGATAAGGAGAAAACTTTTTTTTTTCAATTTGTAGAAAAAGAATTTTTTTTTTACCAAGATCTTTAACATGTAATTTTTTTATGATCCATTCTGATACATCAGTTCCCGTGAATGCATTTGGTATTGTTGAAAGAAATGATTTTTGTTCACGAACAGGTACCCCTGACGTTGGATGTTGCATAGCTTTAACAATACGTTCCATACGTTGAAATTGAAACATACGTGGTACATTTTTACGTTGATTAAACGTCGTTATTTCCATTTTGATTTTGATGTTCTAAAAATGTATTAATGACAAGAGAAGAAAAAAAGACATTGAATAAATGTATGAATTATGTTTCTTTGTTTTCATAGACAACACAAGTAATGATTCACAGAAAATATGTGATAGCAAGAGCAAAGAACCATTTTATATCAACAACAGGAAACATCGTATTAAATACCAGGAACACGAAAACAAAGGAACAAAACAATTAAAATTATTGAACTATTAGTACAGAATAAGAAAAGTTTATTGTTTTTCTCAATGGAAATAAATAAAGAAAATATTAAAAAAACCTGCCTGAAGAAGCACATAGAGGAGTATGAAATGAAATATCTGACAAAAAGAAGAAAATTTCTTTTCAAGTCATAGCACATCTTTTATTCCTCAAAAGAAAAATATTTGTAAAACAAAACAGCACGTTTATAGAAGTAAATAAAAACAAGCGAACGACGAAAACGAAAAAAATATTTGTTCATTAATATTGCAGCATCTTGTCAAATTGTACATTTTGGATTTTCATGATTTTTTTCTAAAAGCTTAAATAAACGAGAGAAAAAAGCAAGAAAACTATTTAAAGATAACAAGACAGACATGCACACACATTAACATAGCCAACATTAATATATAATAGAAAAATAGCAATGTAAGCAATAAAAAAAAAGAGATTATTTTATTTTTCGTTTGAGTGTAATAACATAATTTATTTTTTGATTCGTTTTTGTTGATCAAGAATAGCAGTAAGAATTTCTTGTTTAGCTTTTTCAATATCTTTCCTTATTTCAGCGAGTATTTCAATTTTGAATTTTTCAAGATCAGCTGATGTATAATTTGTTGAACCAGATTCATTTGTTTTTCGACCACTTCGTGGCGATGTCTGCACAGGTGCAGCTGTTGTTGGTGGTAAAGTTGCTGCCGTCAATTTTGATGATGCTTTATTATTATTATTTGCATGCGACGAATCAGGTTTTACATTTTCATCAATAACTTTACGTCGTTGAGCAAATTTAGCTGCCATTTCAGACATTAAGTCCATTTGTGGAGCACCCGAAGTGGTACTCGTTTTTCGTGTTGTATTTGCACCACCATTTCCATTAGCAGTAGGTAGAACTAATGCAGGCGCTGGTGGTGGTGGTCCACCAGCTAAATTGTTAGGCAATGGTGGTGGAGCAACTGAAGGAGCACTACCTGTAGTTGGCATATTTGAATTCAATGGTGGAGCTGGCGGAATATTATTATTTTTATTTATTGAAGTATCACCGTATGATGAATATGAATCAGAAATAAGTGCGTAATTTGTTTCTTCGTCTTCAGTTAGTTGATGTTGTTGACTATAATAATTATTATTACTAGTAGAAATTGGTATGGAATTGATGGAGTTTAAACTTGAATGCAATTGATTATTGTAAGACGCGGTCGATTGTTGTTGCTGTTGTTGTTGTTTTTGAGACTCAGATACCGAAGAAGTTGCAGATGTGGAATGGGTAGATACTGCCGTCGTTGCTGTCGAAGAAAGCGAAGAAGAAGGTTGGCTAGTTTGACGTATATAAGACGTTGCGTTGCTGTTATTATTATTATTATTATTATTATTCAGCGTCGACGATGGAAGAGTTGTTGGAGCATTAGTATTCGTCTGAGAAGATATATTAGTAGAACCATTGACGCTTTCCAGAATCTTCATCATTGTGGCACCAAATTCTTGTGCATCAAGTTTAGATGAAAAATTTAATCCATATACGCACGATTGATCACGCCATTGATGAAATGTAGGTGTTGCTTGATTATATTTGATACCTTTAATTATCGAATGATTTAAAACAACTTCATGATTTTGAATCTGTCGACCAACAATACGATATGTTTGTGTTTCAGGAGCAAATAATAATTGAATTTTAGCTGGACCATTTGGTGCACAATGTATCCATTTCTTTTGTGCATCGTTATATATCATTGCTGTTGCTTTACAACTTATTAAAATATCTTCTTGCGGAATATTTCCAACCATTATTGCTGTCGATGTTGTTGTTGCTATTGGTGGTGATTCACCCTGTTTTATTGATGAAGATGACTGATTACTTGATATCGATGAAGATGAAATAGGCTAAGACAGGAACAAAACAAAAAAAGAATACTGTAGTTCATATGTATTAGTTTTAGTTTTTTATTGTTCAGTGTTGACAAGTCTCTTATCTCTTATACCTTATTAGTACTTCTCAAGTTTGATGATGATGATGATGAAGCCTCAGGCAGTGTCTTCGCTGTCGACATCTTACTGCCAAAATAAGTTCGTCTTACTTATTCTTTCTTTTTCACTTGACGCAATAGGAGAACAATATGCAAGTGTATATGTGTTTGCATGTGTGAATGCAAAGAAGAATATAAGATAGAGCAGATGGCGTATGCTGAAGTGGTATCATCATCAGGAGAATATTCCTTCTTATTCTTTTCTATTTTTATTCTTTCATTTGTTGTATTTGTCGTCATTCTTATAGCTGTAATTTATAAAGTACTATATACTTGTGTATATTGATGATTACTCGCATGTGTTTTGTTCATATAAACGCAAGTAGAGATAGAGGAAGTGTCATTGTATATATATACGCGTGTGTGTGTGTTATTAGTGATAGATTTAACATAAAGGATAGATCTTGTGCAATCTGATCAATTGATATCTATATATATATATAAAATATAGAGAAGGTTATGCCAAATAAAGATAAAGATGATAAATAACGAATATTTGTTTGTCTCCTTTTTTTCATGTTTGGTACCATTCATTAATGCTGATTAAACTCAATGGAAAAAGAGTCAATCAACGAACTATGATATGGATGGCATAAATGCACATAGAAAAATTTTTCTGTTATCATTTAAGAAATTCCGTTAGCTAAGACAACAAAAAAACAACAGATGCTTCGGGCGATTATCCTAAACGCGTACATGCAATGTCTTTCTTCTTTTTTTTTTCTTCTCTCGGTAGGATAGACGGCAAAGAACGGAGTAAAAATGCTAATCAATTATCCGTATGTGAGTCTGCTAACGGCGGCATATTTGCACCATTTCATCTCTATACACGATCATAGAATAGAATCCTAAAAGTAATATTAAGGGATGAACTCAATTTATATGGAGTAAAATGTTTAGCATTTTTCTCAGTTATCTTTGCTGAAGAATATATAAATATGATTCTTAAATTCAATGAATATGAAATGTAAATGTCACGAAACCTGAACCAAGGATAAAACAGATATAAAACGATTTATATTCTGCTATTTATGTTAGTTAGGAAGAAGATGGACAAAAACGAAAAGCAATAATTTGTATTTTGTCCTTTCCTCATTCTCATCTACCTGATCATCGATATGGTTAAATTCATCAGACAATTTTTCGGATTCTTCTAACATCACTATTTGTTCTTCCTTGTTGTCATTGACTATAATTGCTGCCTGTTCCTCATTATAGGTTTCATTGGGATGGTATTTGGAGTTAATCACAGCCTTTTCACGACTATGAATGATTGGTGCTGAGATAGTAATAGGTTGAGTAGGCGTTGTTTGATCAGTATTTATAATTGTAGATGATCTCGGATGAGGTACTAATGTTGATGTTGTTGCTGTCGTTGACTTTGCGCGATAAGAGGAATCACGATGAAGCTTGAGTCGAAACGCGTTAAATTTGCGCATGTTTTTACAGTATTTATATGTACGTATTCTTTTTCGTTCGTATTGACTGACGAATCTTTTATATTTTTACAATACTTTCTGGACTTCGTCATCACGTATTCATATATTAAGCACAAAACTGATGATTTATACTATTCCAAAAAATTTTCTTTCGTTTCTTTTTTTATTCTACAGGTAGGAGTCTAGTAGACAAACAAATGAATAACATATGCTCATGTGTCACATTTGACGTTCTTCTATATTGTACTAATAACACAAAATTTGGAATGGAAAAAAAGAAAAGACTAAATCTATTCAGCGATAACAAGAGAAATAAACAAAAAGAAATGCATCAACGTGCTACCAGAAAAAAGAAAATGATCGATGATGTTACTGTTGTTGTCTGTCAAGTGATTGTAAAAATAGCTCAAGTATATTGTAAAATACTTTTAAAGAATGAATCATTTTTTTCTATATACATACCTTATAAATACAGATTCACTGTAAAATAAAGTAAAATCACAAGTAAATTTCACTTGAATTCTATCAATAATATAATGACAGAACATTGAATTCTATTGTCGTCGGTATTGATTATCATTTATAAGAGTTTCTGAGTATTATTAGCGCAAAAATATTCTTTGGCTAAAACACAACTTTTTTCAATCATCTAAAAGAATAGTAAAGAGTAAAAAAAGCCAATTTCTTAAGCAATCATTAGATGAACATCTGCGTCCTTATGTTCAATAATCTAACTATATTGACACGACCGATTTATTTATTTTATTTAGGTTTAATTATTTTTAAATAGTAAACTATTTTATTCTAAATGTAAATCTTCATTGAGTTCATAATATTAAATTGAATTTTTGAAGTACAATATCGATGAACAATAAATATGCATTAGTATGTTAAAAAAAAATAAAAGAGGTCATGATCTTGATTTTCATTGGTGTATTAAACTATCAAATTAGATGATAGAATTGGAGGATGAGAAAAAAGTGATGCATGTCTGTGTGTCTGTCGCCATATCGTTTTGATTACTGGAAGTTTCTTTTTTAGAGCGATTATGTTTACTTAAATAGTATTAATAGTAACATCTTTCATTTTGGAAGACTTATTATAACGTTAAGTTTACGTTATGCTTCTAATATCATAAATTTAGTCATGTCAACATTAGTTACTATTCGTTCAACAGCAACTTCTACGACAGGCATGAATTCAAATAATGGAAATACTAATATTGATAGTCAAGCCACTGTACGTTCATATGGTATAACAGAACCTATATCAATGAAAGGTCCTGATCCATCAGATATATTAGCGACAGAAAGTCTTGAAGAAACATTGCGTTCATATGATTACTTCGAATCAGATGCTGAATTAGCACATCGTGTTGATGTAATGGCCAAACTAAATGCACTTGTACGCAAATGGATACGTGATATATCATTAAGTAAAAATTTACCACTTGAAACTGTAGATACAGTTGGCGGTCGTGTACATACGTTTGGATCATATCGGCTTGGTGTTCATTCAAAAGGTAATGAAATTTCACGTATTTCAAAGAAAGAAATATTCAATTTCAAAATTGACCAACTGATGTTTTTTGCTTGTTTCAGAATAGTAATTATCATCTGCAATGTTTTATAAAAAAATTTCATAGCGAGATTTATATATCTTAATTTTAGTATAACTAGGAAACCGTAGATTTCAACAGTTTTTGTATTCATTTCAGTTTGAATTCTTTGTTTTTAATAGATCGAATTTTATAATGTTCATAACGAATATTGCATAAAATAATTTCGTAATAAGTAGTATGCTTTACATCAAGAAAAAAAAGATGAGAATAAACCTATAAAATCTGTTGCACTATAATTCCTGATTTGATTAATCTACTCTATTAGATTTTATTAAAGATAAGGTGAAAAGTATGAATAATAATTTTTCATGGTTATTTGATAATACCAAGCAAAATTTGTCAGATTATAAAACAATTGTCAACACTACCAGCTTTACTTATAAATATCAATGGACGAATTTATTTTGAACACTAAAGAATGATTATTCATGTTGTATTCTTGTATAACTACAAACAAAAATTTTCGTAATCGAGCATTCAAACAATTGTTTTTCATTTAATTATCTATCATTTATCTAACTATCGATCAGGAAAATTATAAGTTTTGTGGATAATATATCTCGACTGAAACGATTATGCTATAAGTTTTATTCTGAAAGTAATTTCATAATTTCTAAGAGATTTACATAATTACATAGATTTATTCTTTTTTATCTTGACTTAAAAATACTAAAATCAATTTATGTGATCATGAAAATCGTTATTAAGCTTTTAATAAAGTCTAGCTGTCAAATTGAATATCTTGAGAATAATATAAAATCAATTTTTTCTTTTTTGTCTCGTTTTAGGTGGCGATATTGATGCACTTCTTATAGCTCCGCGCCATATCGATCGTACAGATTTTTTTTCAACATTTGTTGACTTTCTTCGGCATCAACCGGAAGTATGCGATTTACGTGCCATAGAAGAAGCATATGTACCAGTCATCAAATTCACATTTGATGGAATTGAACTGGATATGTTATTTGCTCGTTTGGCATTAACAACTATTCCTGATACACTCGATTTAAAAGATGATAAAATTTTACTTAACTTGGACCAACGATGTGTACGTAGTTTGAATGGTTGCCGTGTTACAGATGAAATTCTTGATTTAGTACCCAATCGTGAAACATTCAAATCAACATTACGTGCCATTAAATTATGGGCTAAAAAATGTGGCCTCTATAGTAATGCATTGGGATTTTTCGGTGGTGTGACGTGGGCTATGCTTGTTGCACGTATCTGTCAATTATATCCAAATGCTGTTGCTGCTACATTAGTTCATAAATTTTTTCTTGTTTATTCAAATTGGGAATGGCCAACACCCGTTTTATTGAAATCAGTCAATGATGCACATTATGGTTTTAATGTTTGGGATCCAATGACAAATCCATTTGATCGCCATCATTTAATGCCAGTGATAACACCAGCTTACCCACAACAAAATTCAACACATAATGTAACGCAATCTACACAAAAAATCATTGTAGAAGAAATCAAACGTAGTTTAGATACGGTCAGTAATATAATCGGATCAAAGACCGAATGGAAACAATTATTTACTGGAATAACATTTTTTAATCGTTACAAACATTATATTATATTATTACTATCCGCATCAGATCAGAATCAATTTCTTGAATGGAGTGGTTTGGTTGAATCAAAAATACGTTTTCTTATTGGAAATCTCGAAAAAAACTTATACATTGATATGGCACATGTTAGTGCTGACAAATATACACCGAATGAAAGTATTTTTGAAAATCAACAGCAACCTAATAGAACATTGACGGAAACTAATGGCCATCGTAGTCCAGGTATGCAATCATTTTTTTCCCAATAGGACAAAATAAGAATAGGATGAGAGTTCACAAAGAATTAATTTTCTCGTCGATCACAATCTCGTAAGCTTATCAGAAATCATACTCAAGACAGATCTACACTAAGAAAGATTTAAAATACTGTCTTTGTTTTCCTTTCTTAATTTTGCTGCTCTTCGTTGAAGAAATAAAACTGTTTCCTGTAAAGAAATATATATGTATATTCATATTTTTTGCATTACGATCAATTTTTTGCTAAAGTTGACATTAAAATGAGTTCCGCTTTCCTTTTTGATAACTGAACAGAAGTTTCAAAATATACTATAAATTTCAATTGTTATCTTTATTTTTATTAATTTTTTTTGCTACGTGTTTGAAGTCAGAAACTAACAGTTCCCGATTCCTGTTAGTTTCTAATCATTTTCACTAATAATAAATATTGTATTGGTATCCTATTGAGCTAATAATCTCTATACAGTATTGTATCGGACTATGAAATTCAATTATTATATAGTTTGAATGATCTAGAAAGCAATGTTCTCAAAATAGAAGTGATGTTGAAGAATTTTTCTCTCAGTCAAAAGATTTGATTTCATATAATTTAATTCAGTACTAAGTCTCGCACGAAAATGATTTATTTGAGAGGAACACAAAAATGCAAGAAAATCTTTTTTATCATTTCTATTTGACTTCATATTTTTTCTAATCATATAAAACTTTTCTTAGAATCTTCATCAACAAATGTAGCACAACTATTAACAACACCTCCGTCCAATACAATAAACAGTCCGACTACATTTAGTGGAATGTGGGTTGTAGGTTTACAATTTAAAAATGTTAACAAAGTTCAACTTGATCTGACTGACGAAATTCGTATATTTCTTAATCTCGTTTACAAAGCTTCAGCTACCTGTAATATGAATCGTGATAATATCAATCTAGATGCTCGGTAATTAATCTCTATTTTTATCTTTATCGAAATTCTCTTTTTTTTTCATTAAATAAATAAATAGTTATATGCGACGTCGAGATATACTTGCTATTTTACCGAAAGATATAACAGGAGTAGCAAACCAGAGTCCTCGATTATCGAAAACAAATCCAGTTGATGAACAACCAGAAATAAATACTAGATCATCTCTGAAACGATCACAATTAAATTCAACTTCTTCTGACGCAGGTAATGAACATGATTCAGATGTTGAAACACAAGCGAAGCGTGCAAAACTTGAAACAGTCGACGAAATCAACAATGAAACATCTCCAAAAACATTGGAATCAAATCTTGCGACGCAGTAGCCATCGAAACATTTCTACATGATACATTAGAGTTGCTGTTGTTGGATGTATTCTCGTGTCTTTCTCTATACTTGTTCAAAACCTTCTTGTCTCTCTTTCTCTATTCCATTTGTTTTTGGCTTTTTTTCCATTTTAAGGAACAAAACGAAAAAACGAAAAAAAAGAATAAAACTGAAAAAATAAAATTCTCTTCTTCGTTTGTGTGTGTCGTTACTCGAAACTGTTCGTTTTCTTTTTTCCTATATCTGTTTTTTGTCTGGTTCAACTGCTGTATATACATATGCTTGTAGCACATATAACAAAGTAACAAAAACAAAAAATGAACCCAAAAAAAATAAAAAATCTTAAAGGAAAGATTAACCAAAAAAAGAATATAAATAAATAAAACGAATGCATATAAACATATTTATACATAAATGTTCTTTTTCTTTTGCTTGTTTATTCTAGATTTTGAAAATGTCTGTTGTACTCGAAACAACACTGGGTGATATAACAATTGATTTGTATCACGAAGAACGACCAACAGCGTGCAAAAATTTTCTATTTTTATGTGCAGTAAAATATTATAATTTTTGTTTATTTCATTCCATACAAACAAATTTTATTGCACAAACTGGTGATCCAACTGGTACAGGTCGTGGAGGTGAATCAATTTATAGAGAATTATATGGTGAACAAGCGAAATATTTTGACATGGAAAAAAAACCATACATTAAACATCGTAAACGTGGAGCTGTTTCAATGGTTAATAATTCAAATAATCAGCATGGTTCGCAATTTTTTCTTACTTTATCATCAAATCTTGATTCACTAGATGGTATTCATACTGTTTTTGGTGAAGTTGTCGATGGTTGGGATGTATTAGATAAAATAAATATAGCTGTTGTTGATCGTGACTATAGACCCTATCATGATTTACGTATTATACATACAGTTATTCTATCAAATCCATTTAAAATTCCATCATCATTAGATATACCTGAACGTTCGCCATCACCAACTATCGAACGTGTGAAATCGTCAATGATTGCATTTGATGAAATGTTCGATGAAGATAGAATAGAAGGGAAAACAGACGATGAAATTAAAGATTATATTGAAGAAAAAGAAGCTCAGGCCAGAGCACAAATTCTTGAACTTATTGGAGATTTACCAGAGGTATGTTATCGTTTTTGTTTTAGTTCTCAGTCTAATTTCACTATCGTAATCATTAGATCTCACGAGGGAAGGTCACCGTGTGTTACGCTCTGTTTTGAATCGGACGTATGCCATTTTGTAGAGCTCAGCGAGACTAGAACAAGTCTAAAAGGGTTTCTCCCCATGGACATTTGGAGTCGATTTATGGTCTTTTTACTGAATTTTTGACCATTTTTTTCGATATTGAGCAATAAATCAAATAACGGAGTTTTGACCTGAAATTTTGCCCATAGATAGGTCGAATCATCTTTAGAATATCCTGAAAATTTCAGCTGAAAAGAATGTTTCTTTGTCGAGATATTGCATATTGAAGTAAGCTGGCATTTTGCACCTTGTCTTTAATAAGCGATGACTTTTTAATAATTCAATATCTCGACAAAGGAACATTCTTTTCAGCTGAAATTTTCAGGATATTCTAAAGATGATTCGACCTATCTATGGGCAAAATTTCAGGTCAAAACTCCGTTATTTGATTTATTGCTCAATATCGAAAAAAATGGTCAAAAATTCAGTAAAAAGACCATAAATCGACTCCAAAGGTCCATGGGGAGAAACCATTTAGACTTTTTCTAGTCTCACTGAGCTCTACAAAATGGCATAAGTCCGATTGAAAACGGAGCGTAACACCTGACTCGTCTGTAACAGAGTGCAAAAAAAATTAATCGATAGAAATTTTTCACAAACTCCTGCTTTAGCAAACCAATTATCTCTTGATTGAATATTGTAAAACATGTAATTTTTAATGTTATGTAACAAATGAATAGTAAAAATATGATCATACATCTTTTGGAACACTTTCTAAGAAATTTCGAGCACAACCATCTTGATAATTCTATTGAATACAGTAACTAATCAAGACAAAAAAATACTTTCCGGTAAATTAAAACAAACAATGATTAATCGAAAAGTTTTGATTATTTTTTCATTAAACAACTTCTTTTGTGTGTAGGCTGATATGAAACCACCAGAAAATGTTTTATTCGTGTGTAAATTAAATCAAGTTACAACTGATGAAGATTTAGAAACAATATTTAGCCGATTTGGTGAAATTAGTAGTTGTGACATTGTACGAGATAAAAAGACGGGCGATTCACTTTGTTATGCATTTATCGAATATGAAAATGAAGAAGATGCGGAACAAGCTTATTTTAAAATGGATAATGTACTGATTGATGATCGACGAATACATGTAGATTTTAGTCAAAGTGTAGCAAAAGCTAAATGGGATTATTACAAAAAACAACGACGACTTAAAGTGCAAAGACCTCCACGATCGCCACCGCCACGACCATCATTATCATCATCATCAGTTTCATTGAAAAAGTTCAAATCTAGACGTTGATAGCGAAGCTTCGGAAACATATATTGTTTTGTATAAATTCATTATGAATAAATCAGTCATCATCAATTAAGTTTGCTTGGTTTTATCCAAAAACTTGACTCAATCACATGAAAAAAGGAAAACGGAGAGTATGCTGGAGTCTATTAGAGTTTTAATGAAATCTATCCAATTCGAATTGCAATTAATATTTAGTTACATACAATAAATTTTGTTATTTTATGCCTAGTAATTGTTTCGAAAAACAAAATACTGATTGATCACTAATGTGGTCTAGTAATCAGCAATAAACCGATTGAATATCAATTAGTACGGTAGAATATTAATTGTTATCATCATTTATCAATTTAGCATTTTATGTTGAACAAAACTTCCAAAAATCCTCGTTAACACATAACTTGTTGAAGTCAAAGGATAAATTACTATCAGAAAAAATTGTAACGACGAACGTACTAAACAGATTTTTGTGGTTACATATAGTTTCTCGTTATATTTTTATTGAGTTCATCAGCGTTTCTTTTTCTATTGAAAGAAAATTTTTGAACCATTTTTAATCTCATCGCTTTTCTATTTGACTTCATAATATTTTTCAAGCAAAGAAAAATCTTAGGATGTTTGAAATCGAACAAATTTTTTTTCAATTTGTTTCGTTATATACGTATAGTATGATTGAAAATGAAAACCTAATATGAATATATTTCATAGTAATAATAATGTCAATACAAAATAAACTTGAACAATTTATAGTTTTTACAAATGAGAATGAAAATACAATATTATAACACTTGCATTTTGATTAAGATGACTTTCGACCATTTAAAAATTTGCTTCAATAACTTTGAGATTCTCTGTATGCTTCACTGATGGGATCGGTTCGTGTTTTTTTCGAACCGAACCGAATCAAACTGAAAAACTTTCAAACCGAACCGATCGATTTTTTTAGAATTAGGAACCGAACCGAATAAAACTCAAATATCCTACATATCTCAGCAACATCAAAATATTATTAGAGTATTTGCTTTTCTCTTAAAATGCGGTTTTGTGTACACATTATATATATATATATATTTATTTATTTATATATGGCGCAGGAGAAGTTAATATTCAAGAGATTTTTAATTTTTCCTAGTTAAAGCACAATTTTAATTTCAACATTGATTAGATATTTTCTAGTAAAAACGAATTTTTTTTTATTTTTCATAGGAGAATGTTAAATATTCCTGACTAAAGAGTATCAACTTCATATTCCAATCTTTCTTGCAAGAATAATTTAAATATATATTACTTTCGGCAGAATCGGTATAAGACCCGAATAAAATAAAATGTAGAATAAAATAAAGTGCCCAGGTCGATCAAAGCGGACCACCGTAAGCGGTCGTTTTAAGGCGTTTTAACAGGGGCAGTATTACGGTCATACACGGACACCATATATCAGCCGTAAAACCTCGTAAAGCCGGCGTAATATTATCGTATTCTATAGAACATGCTGCCGTATTACTGCCCCTGTTATACGGGGAAAATACGGCACGTAAAACGGGCCTTATTTGTATCGTATACGACCGTTTACTGATCGTTTTCTTCGACCGGGGTATACACTAAAATAAACGTCGCGTATATTATTGAAGTAAATATCAACGTATCAGTCTCTTATCCCAGATCGACTGATCCGATTTCGGATCCGATAGGAACCTGGAAACATCCTACAATCCGATAGAATTCTATCGGATTCCGCGTCGAGGAATCGATGTCGGATCCTCAGTGTCGGAATCCTATGAACTTCCGATGACATTCAACGGTTTTTCGTTGGAACTCATAGGAATCCGACACTGAGGATCCGACATCGATTCCTCGATCCAGAATCCAACGATAATTCTGTAAGATCTGACAGGATCCGATAAAATCGTATTGAATTCCAGTCGGATCGGATAGGTTCCGATAGGTGCCTACTGTCAGATTGCTCGACCTGAGTATTTTCATGGAGGAATTTTATTAGTTACTTGATAAACATATTGAAGGTTTAAATTCCGAATTTTAAGAGAAGTTCTCTATAAAACAGTCATTATATGATAATATAATATTGGTTCTACGAGATGACTGAGGAGACTCTCAGCTCAAATTCTGGGTGAATACAAATTGGTGATCAGAATGTTGAATATGAAGTAGAATATTATCTTGCTTTTGCATACGAAAATTTGTACACAAAGCTCAATACATGTCACGAAAGAATTGAACATCACGAACGAGGTAAGATTTGGAAAAAAATATGTAGTGTGAACATTTAGTACAGTGTGGTACTATATCTCATTCATCGGAAAAGAAACTATGCTCAAATGTGTACTTTAATCTTTTGATTTTTGACACATAAAAAGAATAAAGTTAATATTAAATTTTCAGAAATATTTCAAATTCTCCTATAGGAAAAATTAAAACATTCATTTTTACTAGAAAATATCCAGTCAAAGTTGAAATTTTTAGTTGTACTAGGTGAAATTAACACTTTAAATTTTACTAGGAAAATTTCAAATTCTCCTGAATTTTAATTTCTTCTGTCATACATTCATATATATATTATTGTTATTAACATCTGTTTTGAACATGAGTGCAGTGTTCCTATTAGAAACACTGGATGGATCTATGTTTTATTTCTCTAATAAGCAGAAAAATTCTCTTGGTTGAAAATAAATATATCGGTTTAAAAGATTTTGAACCGAACCGAACCGATCCCATCACTGGTATGCTTCACTAAGTAGAATGCGAACAGAAAATTCATACTTTTCAGTCATTGATGAAATACTTTGACTTTATCATCAAGTCTTTATAATAAAAGATGAACAATCTACAGTATTTTTCCAAGTTCAATCTATTTCGTGATAAGTGAACTTTGTTTCTGACTTGATAAGCATAAGATATTATTTCAATTTGATGCATGAATGTGTAGACATCCGAGATCCAAGCAACGCACTTCCGTACAAAACAATGGGTCGACTATGAGTCTACACGAATGACAGATTATGACAGGCACCAAAAATCAGTTTTCAAACAAGAATAGGTTTTTTTCAACTCGTGTTAGCACTTTACGTATGCATGTGCCGACTATTTCCTAATTATTAAGAGAATTATTCAAACTATACCTTGATGAAAATTCCGGTATTAGGTATTATGCATGAAGGTGTAAATCAAGAAATATAAATAATAAATAATAAAGGTTCCAATAATTTTTAAATGTTTATATCTTTTATGAGAAAAAACAGACAGTGAAATGAAAAGAAAAATGAACAAATTCTGAAACTGGTGTTCGATAAGTTGTCTAGTAAAAAAATTTCGCTTTTTTACATAGAATCTTTTTAGGAGAAAGAGACATTTTTCAGTTTCATGAAAACTTATCAGTCAGCATACTTTAGGATAGATTTAAGTTTTAAATAAAATACATCTTTCAAAATATACAAATTTCTTTTTTTCGTTTGTGTTTTGTTCATTGTCAATTGTGTTCGTATTATCAAACGGCAGTTCTTATAAACTATGTTTGAATATCAATAGTCTTCATCAATGAAAACCTAAGGTAGAATCTATGTAGGTAGCCATACATTGACTAGTACCGTAAATACCTTCCACCAAATATGCTGAAATAATAATGATAAGAAGAAGAGAGAGTTAATAATTACTATTTGTATACATTGAATACAACTAAATGTTGTAGTTTGTGCCTAAATTTTCAATCCTCATATTCATTATCAATAACAGAATCTATCAAAGTCATTTAGAATCGACTAGGATATAATCATAGACGGCGGAGCCATTAGGCTCGCAAGGCTCAAGCCTACCCTAGGTTGAAAGTGGGTAGGCTTAGCCTACCCTAAACTGGAAGTGGGCAGACCTTAATAGACTAAAATTGGAACAGATAAATGCTTGGATAGGTTGTTATATGCAAAATGGTTTTATTCTTGTTTAGTTTTGGGGCTTTTCTAACAAATAACGCATTATTACAAAATCATTTCATATTTTCTCTACTAGTAACTCGTTCGCAATGAAGAATTAGTTGAACGTTTTTGGCATTAAAATTGACATCTAATTCATAATTCTTAATTTAAGATGGCTGAACTGTTTTTGTAACTTCTGTTTAAAATTACTTTTAAATCTTAGACACCCAAATAACATTACTTGTGCCGTGCAGAAATGCGAGCTAAACAAAGTTAGAGTATGTCTTACNTTTAAAAGCAAGACCAGAAATAGTTTTAGTGAAAATCCGTCTTCTGTTGAAATTTCAATTATGAATTTAAATGATACTCATAGTAAAACAAAACGTCGTTGGAATCAACAAAAACTTGGCATCATCACTATTAAATATCTATTCTGATTTTTCTACAAACAATGAAATATAGAACATTTTTTCGTACTGAATAGTTTCTTCTTCTTCTTCTTTGACTGTTCTTCTCAGGTCGAACATTCCGGCCACCGGATCCCGTAGGATACTCTAGGAAATATGCGGGAAAGTCACCATATCATGCAAGAAAACACGGGAAATCGCTGGAACATCGAAGCAGTATTCCGTTCAAAACTACAGTCGAAGTTTTCCGGTGGATTCCCGCCAAGCTCCGATAGTTTCCGGCAGGAATTGACCGGAAATCACCGGAAAAATTCCAACCGGAATACTGCTTTCACAAAATCAACGGAACTACCCGGAACCGGCCATTTCCAGGCCGGACTGTTCGACCTGGGTTTTAGTGATTTTTTCCAAGCAGTCTTTCGCATTTTTTATTTACTTCTTTACTTGCCGTTGCATCTAAAAACCATACCGCATTATATAGTTATTCCACTTATACAGAATTAAAAATTAGCAGGGAAACCTAAAACGATTCCCTTTATATACAAATGAAAAAAATCACTTCTCAATTAGCTTTCATTTATGCGTTTATGTCAAATTAAAATCGATTAAAAACTGATTAAAAATTGATTACAATCATATGATTCTTATAAAGTTCCACTCTTTTTTTTAACCAGTTTTAATCTGTGACTATTGAAAAACTAAAATTTCACTGTATGTCACGATTATTTCTGCATATAGTCAAAGTAAACTGTATAAAAACAGCGAGTTTAATTGATTCTTCTTGGTGATAAATGCAAAAGGCTTCTTTCGATCATTACCGATTTGCATAAATTGTAATCAATTTTTCTATGAAGTTTTATTCAATTATAATCTGAATAATCGAATGAATCAATAAAAACATTTTTGTTTTCGCTATTTTATTAAAAATCAGTTTAAAAATGATTAAAAGACGATCAAAATCGTATGCTTCTAGTTGACACTTAAAGTAATTTTAGTCGATTTCAGTCTGACTTCAACTCTATTTTTTTCAATGGTGGGACTTGATTTGTTCAAAACGTTGACCCTACCCTAGATCGAAATCGTTCCGCTGCCTATGGATATAGTGCCTGATCTTGTACTTTTATTCATTCCGGATAGCTTTAATTTTTGTTCACATTTAACTAAATCTAATTCAAGCTAAAATATTTTCTGTTTGACGATTTAATTGTTGACAATTGGCTTTATTTGTACAAGTTTTGACTTTGGAGTATTTAAAAAAAGAGGCGCCTTAATTTTGATCAAACAAACGTATGTTTCTTTAATTAATCCCAAGACACTCGATCCTGCCGGAACCCATCGGAACCAGCAACGGATCACTCTAGAAGCCGGCATGTTTCCCACTCAAATCTGCCAGGAATTTCGCCGGAATCTCTGCTCCAGGAATCCGAGTCGGAATTCAAAGGAAAATGGTCGGGTCGTTTCCTGCCTGATAATACAACCGAATATTGTCGGAACTGATCGACCCGGACTACCGGATGATCCCGGTTCACAAAGGCTTCAGCGCATATTTGACCGGATTCCATCAGATTCCGATGATCAGGACCTCATAAAAAATCTTTCATACAGGCGTTCTTTAACCACAAGATGAATCAACTGCAGTATTCAGAAACCCGTACACCAACCGAAACGACTACGCCTGATGAATAATGGCACATAATCCAAACCCTCACCGTTCAAACGGGTCAACAACAAGCATTTCCCTCAATAGTAATCACCCAAAAAAAATTGTAACCCGAAAACAACAACATCTGACTCACCAATACCCACACTTTGAATAATCCAAAACCAACCTACTATACATCGTATTCATTAAACACACTACCAACCCGTTTACTGCGCCATCTTCTTGCATTTCAGTTCTTGAAAACATCGCCCTGACATCATTTTGCACCCATCGAAATCATTAATAACTCATAGAGAATGCATCTGCATGTCATTCTGGAATATCACCACTAACTTTTCCATCAACTAATACCATTCTGAATATATCTAAAGACTCACCTTATTGCATAATAATTAACCGAAAATCGCTCCAAACGTTATGTTGCTCCCATCGAAATCATTAATAATTCATAGAAAATGCATCTCAATATCATTCCGGAACATCACCCAATTACGTTTTCATCCATTAATTACATTCTAAACCTATAGAATCCGTCATTGTGTTAGCCAACAATCCAAAAAAAATCGCTCCACGGATCATTTTGCACCAATCAAAAGATTGTATCAGTCGTACAGAATCGTTCAGATAAGCATTCTCGATGGTTTCAACATACCTTTTCTTCATGAAACAGGATTCTAAGCATCTTTCATTACGGATGCAATCAGTTTCCTTCGACGAAAATCACTCCACAGCTCAACCTGGACGTATCGAAAAATTCACTAAGGCATAGAGAATCGTTCTGATAAGTATTCTCGATGGTTTCAACATAGCTTTTCTGCATGAAACAAGACTTTGAGCGACGTCCGAAAGCGATTTAATGGGATAAGGAATTTTTAATATTATGTGTAAGCAACATTGGAGCGTCCTCAAAAGCGTTTGTTGATGATTTGAAATGATGCTTTTGGTGTTGTCAGACCGAGGAAGCACATGTGTAACACGTTTTAAATTTTGTCGAGTTGGGTGGAGGAACAAAATAGTGTGGAGTATATAGGAAGTTTATCTTGCCCAGGGTAATCATTAATGGCTGTGGATTTCGGGTTTGACGAGGAGTCGGGCGTAGGATTAAGTTATATTGACTGGAGTTATGATAAGCTAGTTGAGTGAGATTCATTCAGGTTGATAACTTCGTGTAGCATCAGTAAATACTTAATCATGTTGCTCATGTGGGCTGATTGTTTATAAGTAAGCTATTGAATGAACCATAATTTTTAATTCATACTTCTCATCGGTTGTGTGAGCTGTTAACTAAGGGTCTGAATGGATTATAAGATCTTCCTTTAGCATCTGGTAACTAGTTGTAGATGTTATCGGTTAGATCTATGTTTTAGTAAGTGGCTTAATCCGGTGAGTAGGACCGTTCAGTTCTGATACGATCCGATTGGTTCCGGTGAGACTGATTAAGCCGGATCTACCATGAAATCGAGCGTCATGCTGCACAGCGGATTCCGGTAAAGTTTCGTTACCGGATATTGTCGGATCAGTTCGTATACGTCCCAATCGTATCATCGAACCTGATATTTTCTGGCAATGTAAATCTGGGCGGTTCTCGGAGAATCCGGTAACTAGATTTGATAAGAAAACAAAGAAAATCATCGGAATTCACCAGAAATTAACCGATCAAATCCGGTCACCATGTTACATGGGAATTATAACCCGTCCGACAAGAACGGACTGATCGATAATGTCCTGGGATGTAGCGACATTTTTGCAAAGGTCATTTCCTACCTTTTCATTGGTTCTTATTTAACCAAATTATTATCTGACAACGGTAAGTTTCGACGAACTTATTCCAGCCACGCCACGCACTCACATCCGAATAATATATCACCTCATCTCTTCCATATCTTCGTTTTAAATCGTCTGTGCATAATCAGCAGATTCATAATTTAATTGTATTGTGAAAACTATGCAATCATTATCCTATTTTACACTTCTTATTGTTATTACTCTATTCGCATTTTCAATAGTTCAATCGAAAAAAGCTGTCGACGAAACACATTGTGAAGGTATAAATAAATTGTTAACATCTGCATGTAGCTATCAATTCTTATTCTACTTATCATTTTTTTAGTATGTATTAAAACGATCGGTACATTTTTCGAATCATTAACAGATGATGAAAAAACAAATCCTGAAAAAATAGAAAAAGGATTCAAAAAATTCTGTAGTAAAATAAAAGTTGATTCAAAAGAACATCGATTGGTAATGAAGCTTTTTTAATTTTAATATTAAATCACTGAAATTATCTTTATTCCTTTTTTCTAGTGTTATTATATTGGTGCATTAGAAACATCTGCGACTTATGCTATAGGCGATTTATCGAAACCATTATCATGGGGTATACCAATCGAAAAAGTCTGTCGCGAAAGACTTTCAAAAACAAATCCACAAATATGTGATCTCAAATATGGTAAATTTTCTCCGTTTGTTTTTAATCAAAGTTTATCTTATTATTTGTCTATTCTTTAGAAAAACAAATTGATGTGAACGCAGTGGACTTAAATAAATTAAAAGTGAAAGATTTAAAAAAGATCTTAAGTGATTGGGGCGAAAGTGTTGATTTTATTGAAAAATCAGAATTTATTAAACGTATCAATGAAGTTAAAGATAAATACGTTAAACCGGCAGTGGATACAAATAAAAAAGACTTGTGATAATTCTTCACAACACTTTTAGTCAATCTTATTTGTGTTTCTTTGTGAGCGATATAAAACATGTTTTCGTTTTATTTATTTATTTTTCATCTGTTTAACATGTAAATCGTATTGCGTTGTCTCTTTGTTTGTTATTTTGGTTTTTGTTTGCGTTTTGTTTGGCTTGCTCAGCATTGAAAAATTGAAAAAAACACCAAACTTCAGTGCTACTAGATTGATTATTGATCTCAACTCATATTGCTTCACTTCCATTCATTTCCTCTGCTCTCTCTCTCTCTCTTTCTCTGTTACAGTGAGATGTCGCTCACTCACACATCCATATATATCCTCTATCTTTTCTCATCTATATGTTTTCTCATTCGTTTTTCCTTTTCGTTTATCATATGTATACGGATATGGGGGGATTCATTATTAATAGATAAAACCATCAGATCGTGTGCAAATACACACTCTAACACACACACACACACACACTCTCTCTCTCTCTCTACATATAATCTTAATATAACTTGGATTCATCTCGTTTTATTCCGCATAAAGAAAACATACAAAATAGTCTAATTCGATTTTTCCAGATTAATTTTATTAGAGTATGACGATGATGATGCATCGAATAACATGTCTAGGATTGTTACCTCGTCGAATCTCAACAACAACTGTTTCGGCATTTGCATCATCAAATGTTAGTGTAAACTTACCCAATCCATGTATTGCTATGGCACCTGATACAAATCACATTGTTTGTTATCATCCAGAAGTGCCACATCCATATGAATCTACAAAACCTATTGATCGAAATGATCCTAGTTTTGCTAAGGTTTGTAGTCATTAAAAACGTGCAACAGAATTTGACTGTTTCTCTAATGGTTGTTTTTAAATGAGTACTCACAAGAGTTTGTCTAAGATTCTAAATACTTGTATGAAAATTACTCGAGAAAACACTGTACTATTTAATATTCATTTTTTGAGTTTTTGTTGAGTCTACCAGGATAATTTGATGACATTAAAATAAGAGATCCTTTTAGATCGAAGAATTTATGATCGTTTTGCCAATTTTGCGATGCAACATTAAGTACGTACACAAAAGTCAAAAATCGGCAGTTAGGGCTTGAAAATTCTCTCCATATATAGATCTAATGACCTGTAGAATCGCCTCGAGAGTTTCAGCTGGAAATAATCTAATTTATGTTGATATATTAAATTTACTAAAGTAACCAACTTCAGAAAGCATGACGCAAATATTGAGCCTGCTTTAAAATACAATAATAAACAACGTTATTCTTGGCTCAAATGTTTTTTGGGGTTATCATTAAGTTGATTTAAGCTATTGTGGGGCTAAATTTTCAGGCTAAAACTTTAGTTGAACGTTCATAAATCAAGTTCAAAGACCCGTTAGAACTTAACTTCGTTTGAATTTCCTTAATCTCAACAAGACCTACTGTTAGATATCGTAAAAGTTGAAACTATGGAAACGAGTTCGAACAATACTTTTGTGAATTGTTTTTTCTCAAGCTGAGCTAACATGAGAAAAATTTGAGTTAATTCTAAAAACTGTCGAATTGAAAATCATCGCTCACATTCTTTTTATATGATTTATATAATTATAGAGTGATGGTGTATTTAAATTCCAAATTGAACGCGATTATGATAACCGATTCTACAAGAAACAATTAACGAAAAAAGATTTCCGTTTGGAAACTGAAAAATTATCACAAATGTTCAATGAGCATCCAGCTTTGTTTAAATTAACGTAAGTTTTTCATAGACTTATAATAATAAGAAAAAAATGACATGATTTCTAATATCTTTTTAGACCAAAACGAGATAAAATTCGTCGGGCACCACAATTTCCTGAACCAGCACCAGATCGATCTGGCATTTAATTATAATATTTTTCTGTCAGTGTTTTTCTTGTGGTCGGTAGTCAAATACTAAAATAGATTTTTTAGTCAAAACCTATGAAATCATTTGTTTAAAAATCTGTTAGTAAATTCAAGTTTGATCATTGAACCAATTAGTTGGCATAGCAGATACACAATACAAGGCTTCATTAGTACAATAGTAATCAGAATCAAACATGTATCTTTTAAGAAACAATTACTCTCTAGTTTCATATTATAACCTATAGTCATGTCGTGGAAAAGAAAATATATGGAACCATTTATATATTCGTATGCACCTCATTTAACCATACGTATAAGATTCTGTTTTTTTCAAAGAAAGACACATTTATTCTAACAGCAACTGACAAAGCATGGCTTTATGAATGAAATCATTGCAATCTTTAGATACCAATTTGTTACTAACAATAAACTAGTAAAAAATAATATTACAAAACTCAAACGGTTTCTACATAGTTCTACTGATTGTTACTGAAAACCAAATTGATTCTCTACAATAAAGCAATTACGTTGATAGCATCGTTTTCTCCTTGTCTAGTTGTTTTTATCAATCTCTTTATTGAACTCAACAATATTCACACAGGTAATAGCTATTTGTGTACAATTCTGCGATCAAATCTAGTTTTTCTTTTGTTTGTAATATTCAAGTTCTAAAAATTTTATTCAAAAATATCATCGATGACTCCATCTGTTTTTCTTTCTCTCTTTTACTCATCGTACGTACGTACGTTTAAATTAATAATTCGTCAAGGCTCTTTCAGTAATAGAAAATCGGTGCATTTCACCATAAAAAATAAATTACATACGTCGCTGATTATTATTGTCTAGTTTCGAATGAAATATTCCAATGTTTACCTATATCGTCATTATATTTTTTTATACGTTTTGAACTTTTTCCCTCATAACGGAAGATAAAGCTTAAAATATGAATTTTTAAAATTTTAATATCATTTTCTGCAGTTCCCGAATCATTTTGGTAAACAAATGAGTGAGAAAAAATTCTTTCACTTATCAATGATCAGTTGTCACATTTAGTGATGTCATGCAACTTTCATGTATGGTCTTTTTTATTTTTTTATTTTATTTATATACACTGAATTAGTGTTGAAAGAAGTTAACATTTGGAAGTTTCTATCAATACTAAACGAACACAGTAGGTGGCCTAACAAGTGAGAGAATTTTTAGCTTTTCTGTCTCTAGCGTTGCGCTAGACAGATGAACAAAAATAGAAAAAGAAAAAGGAAAAGAAGAAAACGCTTGTGGCAATCACTCAATTAATGGAACTTGTTCATCGAAGTTGTCATCTGAGAATCGTTGGTCAGCCGGTAAGCACCCTAATGAGCACGAAATCTGCTCGAATAATTCAGACGAACAAGAGCATCAATATCACACTTGCGTTAGAAAACAAGCTATTGTTTTCTTCCGTTCTCTTCCCTTCTTTTTTCTCTTTTTTTTCTCAAGCGAGACTGGCAATAAGTTTCTTGATGGTTTTCTTTTTCTTTTTCTCTACTACACTTGAATATCTCCACCAATAATAATGGATCTTATGTATTCATCAATTTTTCTATTGGATGTCAAAACAAAAGAGAAAAAAACAAGACGAAAGAGACAGAGAAAGATAGAGTAAAAAGGGAAAAAAAGAAATGCATCGATTCTCAAGAGCCTTCTGAACTATGCCGTTCGTGAACATGAATGAGTGAGTGGAAACAACATTAACCTAATGGAAGTAAATTTCATTCGTCAGCTGAAGTTTTTGCGAGTTCTCTTCGTTCCTAACGTAGTTGTCTCCTTCGTTTCGCATTCGAGTTGTCGGACGTGTGTCTTCTCTTTACTGCCGTCAATATTCTTACTCCCTTCATCAATTATTTACTAGTCTTTCTTTTTCAATACTATATTATTAATATAAGTGTTGATTTATCATCTAACAGAATTAGTCACCTTAAATTAAGAGTCATATAAACTAACATTACAGTATAATTATGATCTAATATATATATATATATATACGTATATATAAAGAATAGATAAAACAAAGAAGACACACAAAAAGAAAACTATCAAATTATATTTCGAACACTCATACGCTTTTCTCTTTACTAAGATAGCAATCATTATCAATGAATAACAAATAATTGAATTTTGATCAACATATATACACACGCAAAATGTCAAGCTTAACCGATAATAATACTACTAATCGAATATTATCTTCGTCAAGTACGACAAGTAATACTACCTATTCACAACCATCATCATTTAATAATCGTACGTCTAATGTAACCAATGATTGTGATGGATCAGGATCAACATCGTCATCCGCAACAACTACGCTTGGTTTAACAGCTATGGGTTTAGCAGCAGCAAGTCTTGCTGCTGTAACAACAAATAATACAATAAATTCAGATAATACAGAATCGGATTTAAAACGAAATATGTCAACATCATTCAAATTACCTTCAAATACATCTGATGATCATTACGCTAGCTTTTGTACTCTAAATCGAACACTATGTCAAGCTACTACATCATCATCGTCGTCGTCCTCATCAGCAGCAACAAATGGAACATCACCATTCAGTATCATTAGTCAATCCTCAAATAATAATTTACAATTTATGTCTCATCCAACAGGTTAGTTTTCTTTTTCTAATAAAAAATTAATTACTTATCGAAACAGAAAATAATTTCTGTTTCTAAAAGGTCATTCTGATAGTGGAGCATTCAAAAAAATCAAACACGAATCACTTTTATTGAATACTCATCCATATCATGTTCAATCTTATAATCCACATTATTCGCATATTCCTCCGCCTTCACTAAATCTTCAATCAGCACCACATAATCATGCAAATAATGTGTCTCCAACACATTCAACGAACTCAAGTCAATCCTCACATCATTCATTATCAAATCCCGGAGGTCAATGTCCAACACCAGCACGACGCCGACATCGAACAACATTTACACAAGAACAATTAGCTGAACTCGAATCAGCCTTTGGAAAAAGTCATTATCCAGATATTTATTGTCGTGAAGAGTTAGCACGAATTACAAAATTAAATGAAGCACGAATTCAGGTGAGTGACGTAAAAATAACAGAGAAATAAATTTGTTTTCTAGGAAAAAGAAAAAAAGATAAAAACTTGACGAACGCAAATATAGATAGTATATATTTTGCCATAGATGTCTTTATGATTGACAAGCATAAGAGGAAATGTCGAGTGAAGCATAGAATACAGACAGACCGAGAACGACGAAAGATGATGACGAGTCAACTGACTGCATAGACATAGTTTGATAATTGAATTAAGCGTTCAAACTTTGTCGTCGCGTAAGAATAGATTTCTAATGAGTATGTGCAGTCGACCGACAAGAAACTACATCAATACACGAGAGAAAAAAAGACAAGTTTTACCCGTTGTTATATTCTATCGATTAGCTCGTACATTGATAATTTCACTCGCATTTATCAGCACTTCTAACTAGTACATATTTTAATTGACTACAAAGAAAACAAATAAATGTAACTTCATATATTTATTATAGCTACTATCTATTTCTTTTTCTGGTACAAAAAAAAGGTTTGGTTTCAAAATCGAAGAGCTAAATATCGAAAACAAGAAAAACAACTACAAAAAGCTTTATCACCAGTTCTTTCACCTTGCAATGCAATGATGCGAAATTTTTATCAAGCATCAACTGGAAGACCTTATCAATATGCTACAACAGGCGTATCAACAGTAAATACAAATCATGTTGTATCGAATCAAATGCGTTATCCACCAACAGCCGTTGGATACTCACAATTTTCACCATTAACAAGTGCCAGCATTCGACAGGTTTAATATTTTCTCAAGAAGTTTTGATTAAAAATAATTTTTTTAATCTTTTTTTTTCAGGATAATACATTACCTTTTCAAGATACTGACTGGTACAATAAGAGTCTCTCATCATTTCGTGTCGATCACACATCAATGCTTCATTATCCAGCTTGAACAGCTTGTGTGTGTGTGTCTTACCTTTGAACAGTGAAAATATTTCGTTTGTGTATTTGTATGTGCCATTTTATTCTATGAATAAAGAAAGAAAAAGAGCTACAAAGAAGAGAAAAAAGAATTTTTTTCATTTTTTCTTCTTTCTTTGCATCTAAATTAGTTAATTTCATTGTTATAAAGACAACTAATTCAATATTGACTCTTATATATATATATATATATATGTGAAATAACTGCTCAATATTAGAATAGTTGAATACTTTAAAAAAATATTTTCTAACATGAATTTGTTGGATAAAGGAATGAAAACGATCCTTTGAGTTAATTTCTTTGTTTCAAATCATACTCCGAATTTTTAAAAACATACAAAAAAGTATTGATGAAATAATTTTTCTCTTTTCTTTCCTCACACTTGCTAATGTGTTCAGTTACAGTAATCAAATTCTGTGTCAGTGCAAAAATCTAATTTTGATCCACTTCACTCTTCTTATAGAAAGAAAAGAGAGAAAAAAGCTATATATATATATAGATAGATAGATATATAGATAGATAGATGAAGAATATAGAAACTAGAACGAGACTAAAAATTTCTGTTACTCATGACATTCACAATCAAATTCATCCAAATATTATTTAGGAATAGGTCGATTTTTATGAACACATCTATTCTAAAGTAAAGTGTATTCATTGAAAAATGTATTTTTCTTAGTAGAAATAGCTTGACAAATCTTTATTACTTTTATATTCCAGAAAAACTAAAATGATTCTCTGAATAAATAATTTGTCTGTTGACTCTTTCCGTCAAAATAACAATCGATAGTTGATTGCAATCCACACGCTTCTTGTATGTTTTTTTTTCTTCTTTACGTATTTGTAGAAGCATATAGGATCAAAATGATGATGATGTCTGAAACATCGCGTCGATTGGTTGCTGATCATGTTGCTGAACGGCATACATCCGCCATGCAACCATTCATCGTTTTTTCTTTTTCTTCTTTTTCTTCTTGTCATTTTTCATTTCCAATGCAAGTTTTTTCTTCTCGCTTTTCATTGAACGACGAATACTTGAGCTGTCCGACCGATACAAAAAAGATAGAAAAAGAAGGCAATCTTCTTGAAAGATTACCAGAGCACAGTAATCGAATTCTCTGGATATATTTGCACGATACGAAGTCAAGACAATGTTAGAAAATAGCAACTATACAATAACTTCATGTAATTATTACTATTTTGTGAAAATTTAGCGAAGAAACACTATTTTGTTTTAATATTGTTATCATATTTTCTTTCTAGTAAACGCAGGTGCATTTAAACGTACAAAACAACATGATGGTATAGCAATAAATCATCCATTTATTTCACCACCACCATCATCTACAACAACAACTATACCTCTTGCACATCATCAACTGATTCAATCACATGAGCAACATCAACAAGCGCAACAACGTAACCATACATCAGCTCGTCGTCGACATCGAACTACATTCACACAAGAACAACTTATTGAACTCGAATCATCATTTGCTAAAGGTCATTATCCTGATATTTATTTACGTGAAGAATTAGCGCGAACAACGAAGCTAAATGAAGCACGTATACAGGTAACTAGTAATTTGTACGAATATTTAAAAAAAGTCAAATTCAAATAACTATTCAGTTTTTTCTTGTATTCTATTTATTATTTCCCTTGAGGCATAGATGAAAATTGTGTGCGTGTATATTCCGATTCCATTTACACCGATTTTCCACTCAAATCACATGCCGTCTGTTATGGTAACACGGTTCATTTGATGGTACTATTTTCCCGATTGGATGTTGCTTGTTCACACATCCGATATACGTTTTATCTTCATCGTTCTCTTGTGCGCTCTCTCTCTCTTTTATGCTGTCGTTTTTCTTGCACATTCTTTCACTTTTTTCTTGTAATTTGAATCAAGATGTGTCGTCTCGAGCAACTGTTCATGAAAAAGAAAAAGAAAAAAAATCAGCATTATAGCGGCAATGAGTCAAACAAAACTTGGACATATGGATCACTTCTTTAGCGTAGACAGAACTAAGGTGTCATGTCTCTTCGTAATAAAAGCTCCTTGCACATGCCATGCTGAATCATATTTATATATGGTCTAATGAACATTGAATATAATGGGGAAAAACAAAAACGCTTTTTTTTTCTTCGTAAGGTGTGGTTTCAAAATCGACGAGCTAAAGCTCGTAAACAATCACATAATTCATCATCATCAGGTAGCGGGTCTATGTTGTCATCTGTTCGATTATCATCAAAAGCATTTTCAACAAATCCAGTATCGTCATCATCGTTTCATCAAGTGTTCAATGGTCGCAGAAATGCATCAACTTCGTCGCCAACAAGTATTATGATGGCAACCGATCCAGCTACTAGTGCTGCTGTTTTCTATTCACCATTTCCACCACCTCCACCATCATCGTGCGATTTCAATGTTCGTGCAACAATGGTCAGTTAAATAAAATGAATAAAATTCAAGATGTTTATGCTTGGTTTTTTAATTCTAGGATAATACAATGTCATTTCATTCTCAATATCCACAACAGCATCAACATACGGAAGATGAATATGCAAGAAATATGCGTATGCATAATTTATCATCCAGTTTAATAAATCATCATCACAATCCATATCATCATGGATAAAAAATAAGATAAAAACTATGATTTCGTTCTAAAGAAAATGTAAAAAGAGCTGTGTAACAGGTGATAAAAAAATGTTTTCTTTTTTTCTGTTCTGCACGTGTATGTTTGTATGGTTTGTTTCTTTCGATTTCATTGTCGCATTATATGACATTTAATTAAAAATATGCAATTACAACTATTTTCAAATCTCTAAATGCTATTTTTATTATCAAATATGAGGTTTGTCTACTATCGATTCATATACACTTGCGTGATTCGTTCATGAAAAAACTGGTTGATAATCGATCAAGAAATGATGAATAATCATCATAGATATTTTATGAAATTCTAGTTATGTCTTAGTTTGTAGTAACGGGTGGCGCATAATAAACGGGACAATATGTTTTGCTGTTTTTAGCGCACTTACAAACACACTGCAGAGTCCATTCTAGGCTCATTCGATAGAGAATTTTCTGCTCTTTCAAATCATGTTCTTTATTTAAAAAATATATTCACATCGGCTTTGTAAAATTCGATAAACTCGATCGGTTCAAGAGTCGATACTGCGACGTACAACTTCTATTCTAATTTTTCGAACACCAGCTCGAATTTAATCAATCAAAATTTTTTTGTTGGTAATTCGGTCCCACTTCATCTGATCACAAGATTCATACCGAATCGAATAATCAAGAGCATTAAGATCAGGTGAATTCGGCTGCCATCGCGATTTTGGCCAAAAGTCCCAAAAATGATCTTTGCACCATGCTTGCGTGTGATGATCTTTATTTGCCGGTGCCCCATCTCGTTGAAATGTAAATTCATTGCCAATTAGTTTTCGACCATCTTTGAATGCTATTGGCAATGCATCATTGATTTACCGTTGATGATTTATCGTAATTTTTTCAATACTGGCTGAACGAGTTACACCACCATCACACCTTGAGGGAATTTTATCTTTCGATGAATTTCATCATCAGCATCAGTTTTTTCACGACTGGGAGCCCATATCCGATCGTTTTGTCGATTATAAACACGATCAATATCAAATTGTTTCTCATCAGAAAAAAGAAGAATTTTCATGAAATCGCAGTACAATTTTTCGGACCAATTCATTTTTCGTAATTTTTAGAGTGAAAAAAAACTACGTGTATCTAAAAACATATATAGTTTGAAAGAGCAGAACATTCTCTATTGAATGAGTCTAGCATGAACTCTCCAGTGTGTTTGTAAGTGCGCTAAAAACAGCAAAACATATTGTCCCGTTTATTATGCGCCACCCGTTAAATACGAATAGTTTTATAAAAAAAATTATACGGAGCATATTGATAGACATGGTACCTTGCTGATCTAATGCAGTATCCCAATTAGATTAATAAAAGTTCTTAGATAAATAGATTTCATTTGACATATGTCTGTCAAAATAGACGATGTTTTGCTTTGATCGAGACAAAGAATATTCAATGATTTAAATTTCATGTATAATCATAATCAAACATTTTATTCAACATCTCTTAAGTTTATATCTGTTTCTACCTTGATAAGATTTGATTGCAAATATTAAAAAAAATAAAATAATGATAAAACTTAAAAACATATGTATTAGACAATGAAAAAAGTAATCGAAGGATGAAACAAAATTAAGAAGTCATATCTTAAACATTCTCATTTATGAGAAATATACTCTAAGTTCGGCTAATCCCATCGTTGAATCACATCCTTGATACCAAACCAAGAATGTATCTTCATCCGTTTTTTTCCATCCTTCAATGAAAATAACAAGTGGTGTAAGACCACGATTAGCCCATTCTCCTGATTGAGTATCGCATCTTTCCCAATCTAATTCTGGTGAAAAAATTGGTTCTTCACTTCTAGCTAAAACTTGTGTTGGATCTTCTCCATTTAGTATTGCCCAACCTAAATTATATTGAAGATTCCAATTGGGTTTCAGATTTGGAATCGTTGTATGTCGTGCTGAATTATAAATAAATAAATAATTATTGTCACTTAATTTTAAAGGTTGAGGTCCAGCTTCGACAAGTGCTGAATCAAAATGATCAGGTCGAGTTTTAAGAAGGAAACTAGACGAAAGATCATAATGAATAAGATCTTTTGTAAATGCTATAGCAATATTGGAATCATTGAAAAATAAATAACGGTGAGTTTCATTGTGAACTAATAAGCTACCACTTTTACTCCAAAATACATTCGGAAATATGGGGCCATAATATTTCCAATTTAATTTACTAAAACAATTAAGTTCACATGTGGCTAAAGCTAGTTGAGCACGCCATAAACCTTGTGAATCACTGCTTAGAGCTGTATATAGTCTAGTAAATATAAAAATTATTTTCTAAAAGTATTGATAAGAACAAAATCAATGAAATGAGAATAGCTTCTATACAAAATAAGTGTTTTTGTTAATAATTAATGATTATTGATGAAACTGAAAACAGACTTTATTTCCGTAAGTAAGAGAAAAGAAAATTCCAATCATTTATTCATCTCTATTAAATGAGCTTCTCAGAATAATATACGTAGATTCGCGCTTAATTATTTCTACAGCTAGTGAACGTCTTTGAAATTATCGATATTCTCATTGTTTTATTTCGTTTGACAATACTTTTCATGTACATATTAAATTCTATTGATGATTAATCCATTACTTACAGATAGTAAGTATTACCAAACAATACAATACGAGGATCTTCGGTTCCAATTGATTGATATTCTCGATCATTATCGATGATTATATCTTGTTGACTAATATGCGTATATTTAAGATACATATTATCTATACTTCGACTCAATGCTATTTTACTTGGACCAACATCATAGATAGTTTTTGAATCATTACGCAAATTTTGTACACGAACTAGCAGTGCAACTGCGTTAGAATCATTTACTGTTGGCATGAGAGCACTATTATAATTATATAAAAAATCAGAATTAGAATCCCATGATGATATAATCGGTATATTTGAAAGACGTTTCATTTCCATACGTGGTGGTACATACGATAAACTGTATGAAATAAATATTATCAGAACAAGTGAAATAGTATTCAATTTTAACGGAGTCATAGATACACTTTCTTACGAATAACTTACACGAGTGAACAGCTCTATTTTAGATATCTTCAAAGGATAAAATTTTACATAAATAAACGTTATCGACAATGCAAATATTCGTTATCAACAATAAGATGTTGAGAACAGTTACATTCAAAAGCTTGCTTTCAATTAGGAAAAGAAGTCGGTTTTGTGGCACTCATTCGAATCAGATATAACACAAGAGTTATTGATGAGGGAACATGTTTGACTGTTTCCTTGAGAAAGGCTTTTTTACTATTCTATCCTATAGCAACTTTGATGAATATCATCTATATGAATGTTTTAGTTGCTTTTATTCAAATCTGAAAACAAAGACAGAGAAGTAACCATTTCATTTTTCAGTATACTAAAGTCTTTGAGTTGCATATCACTTGTTTACTATTATAAAAATTTCAATATGAAATTGTTTTTGTCGTAAAGTACTACATGAAATGAGTTATATGCGAGATAGAAGAGCTGCTTTGTTCTCATTAAAATATAAAAAATAGCCTCTAATAATGCAGACAGATCTACCGATCAGCAAAACTGGTATGAAAGGATCATTCATAACAGGAAAACTCGTCTTCGATAACGCATCGTGATTATAGTTTGTAGTATTTTACGAAAAAAGTGTTTATTTTTTAAATGTTTATAACAGTGAAAACACATTACGTAACTCATAACTGTAGTATACTGAAAAATGAAAAGCTTTCTTTGTTTTTTTTTCGAGAGTTAAATAAGAACAGTTAAAATAGTCATATTGATGATATTCACAGAGATCTTTATAGGATGGAATACTTGAAAAAACCATTCTTAAGAGGCAAGGGAGCATTCAAATATGTTCTCTTGTTAGTGCAAAAATCTGTCGAAAATTTTTACTTTTTGAATCTTCAAAATTTCTTGAAAGAATTATTAAATAAATAAACAGTTCATCGGATGAAAATAAATGTCTTCATTTTTACTATCTGTGACAAAATTCAAGAGAACCTAAATATCTTTTGAAATGAAAAGAGCAGAGAGCTACAATTCTGACCATTTAATAGAGTAGGCTTGAAGTTATTGAAATACTTACTAGAGATTACCATTGACTCTGTTCGTGTCTTTTCTAGTGGCTTAAATTTGAAGAACAGAAACGCTTTCAAAGTCTCTACTGTATTTATGATGCTCAGGATACCTACCAATGAATCTCAACTATTAGAAAAGTCAACAGGACATAGTACATCATAAAATCTCTCTTAAGCGTTTCAATAAACTCGATACTCCTCTGTTTGATGATCAAAACCGCAGTTTTCTATTTTCTTCCAATCAAAAGTGACTTAGATAACCGCAATGTTTCTTTTATTTCGAAATAGATCATAGTTATTGATTTTAAGAATTATATTGGCTTTTTCAAGAAATTTTTCAAAGATATTATTTCTTATAAAATAAACAATTCTTAAACAACAAATTCATTGTTCTCACTCAATCTATGAAACTCTTTATAAATCAGAAACATTCTTGTTTTGTGGTTACAAAATAAAGTAGGCAAAGATTTGTAATTCATCGCTATCAGTTGCAACCGATTCTCCTCTAAGAAAACTTTCGAATTTTAATACATATAAGTTCATCTGGCGTTTTTTGAACGTGACACAGAATACTGAGTTTAATCATCCATATATTGCAGTTGTATTTTAAACTTATTTTTTTGCTTTTAATAACATTTGAGCAACTAAAATTAAGCATAACAAAAACAACAGATCAACATGATATATGAGAAAAATTGACAGCAAAATCATGGAATAGAAAAAAGAATGTTGCTTTTCTGTTTTCTAACTAATGAAATAAAATAAAATTTTCCTTGATGGGAATGTATATTTTGATATCTCAATAACAAGACTATTCGTTTTTCTGTTTCGATTAAATTATCCTTGTGTATTTGAATTGCCTTCAATTGCTCTCTTAAATTCTTCATAACTAATATATCCATCTCGATCGAGATCTTCTTCTTTTAAAATATCATCAACAATACGTATAAGTTCGTCATCGGCAAGTCGCTCCGGTGGTGGAGTGTGTTCGGCTGTTGCATTATTTTTATTATTTTCTTCTTGATGTACATGATCAAAAGCAGCTACAACTTCTAAGCCATCCAAACGATTATCATTATTTGTGTCGTGTAGTTTAAAATAATAAAAATTTTGCTCTTCTGCTGTCATTTGTTCTTTAGGTTTATTTATTTGGCCTTCTAAATCATGTCGAAGATGTCTTAAAAATCAATCTTAATGTATATATATATATTATTTGGGAAACAACGAAGTTATCCTACTCTGTATCATGAACGTAATCTTCCATTTTTCGAGCAACATGTGGTTGTCCAGCTGTAGCTTGACTGCCAGCACCTCCATGTTCGCCATGACCATAAATTTGATGAATCAAAGTAAATACCACAAGAACAAGAACAGCACGCATGTTACTAAAAATTCAAATGATGAAAAAATGAAGAAAGTATTAACACGTGTCATTCGTCTTGCCTTGCCTTGCCTTGCTCACATTTTATCCAAAAATTATCTGATTAGTCAATACAACGAACGAATAATGAAAAAGCCAAACACCTCTTTAGTTTATCTCACAAATGCACTAATAATTTTTAATTCTTAATTTTTTTCTATTTAAATGATCAAAATAAAAATCTAACAAAATAAAATATCAATAATTTCACAAATTATATTCATACATATTCTCGAAGAAGGAAGAGTTCATTAGAAAGAGATCGTATGATTGGTCAATCGAAAACTTTAGATTCTGTTGAAAAGGAGTAATTTTTATAAACAAATATTCCATTGTATATGGTGAATAGATAAAAAGATTTTACTTTCTAAAAATGTCTTGTATAATTAATTCAATAAAAGTGGTAATCTTTTATTTAATATTGGCAATCAGTGCTTTTTTTGGTCTTGTTTTTGCTCAAACACCTGCTGTACCATTTATATTTTTGAATCGGCGTCTATATTTTCGATGGTGTTCGTTTGCTATGGGCTACTATCTTTTAATGGCGACTGTAGGTTTTCTTTCGAGCATATTTTATATTTTTTAACCCATGCAAATCAATATGTTTAGTGCCTTCTTGAAGATTTACTTGGAATAAAAATTGTTATTACCGGTGATGATTTAACCAAAGATAATAAACGTTCCTTAATTGTGTTGAATCATCGTACAAGACTTGATTGGATGTTTATCTTCATGTTACATAGTCGTTTTCAAACATTGAAACAACTTAAAATTGTTCTTAAAGCTGATCTTAAAAGAATTCCTGGCCCTGGTAAGATTGTATTTATTGCCTCGAATACAATAAGCATAGATTAATTTCACTCAAGGATGGGCTATGCAACATGCCGGCTATCTATTTCTTGATCGTATATGGGAAAAAGATCAAGAAACAATGAAAAATATTAGTGGCTATTACAAATCATGTCAGTCGCCCCTTTCTGTACGTAATTAAAAACTTTTTCTTTAAAATTATTCTATTCGATATTTAAAAAATGAAAGGAAATACGCTAGTCTATGCTTTATTCCTACACATCGAATAGAAAGAATAAATGATATGCTTAATCTAGCAAGATCTGTTTTTTAATAATTGATATTGCTCAAGAAAACATATACAAAAATTAAATACAATTTTTTCCTAATAAATTAATAGTCATTCAAGCATGAATTGTCTATTGAAAATAAGTTTTGTCAGTATGTATCAATATATTATTGAATTTTAAAAATTCGATCGAATGTAACATTCTTACCGCTAAATAACAGAAAAATTCATGAATAGAACATTTGAATCGTTCTGTAACGATAAATTTTATTTATAAGTAAAAGTCATGCATTGATTTACCGCTCTATTTGACATCGGCTTTCAATATCTATCAGTTCCTATTGTGTTTGTATGATGATATTTTAGTATGAATATCTATATAAACAAAGGTAAGCCTATTCAAATTTCCTCTCCTGCACGTTTATTACGATACTGAAAATAACTTGATAGAAGCTTCGATATTTTTGGATATGAAAAATTTTCTGTAATCTCTTCTGCATTAGTAATGCAGTGAACGTATTCTATACAAATCTCAAAAGTTTTCAAAATTCAATACTATAATGATTCATACAAATTAATTTCTTTTTCATAACTTTTTATGGACAAAAATTTACTACTTCTATCAAAGAAAAGTAATATTTTAAAATTCGTTCTCTAATAGTTAATTTGAATTTAGATATTAATTTTTCCTGAAGGAACAAATTTAACAGAACAAACTAAAATAAAAAGTAATGAATATGCTGCCAAACAAACAAGTTTCAATGCATCTTATGAGTATTGTCTTCATCCACGTCTTAATGGATTTAAATTTTTATTAAATTCAATGCGATCAGGTTTGAAAACGATCATAACCGACATCGAACATAATAATCAATTTAATTTTGTTTTCTTCTTCATTTAGAGGAAATTCTTGATGCCATTGATGATGTTACTATTGGCTATGAAGGAGCTATTCCAGAAGCAGAAATTGATTTATTAAAAGGTCATATACCAAGTATAATTCATTTTCATGTGAAACGTTATGACCTAGATACGTTACCTCGAACCGATGAAGAAATTGGAGAGTGGCTTCAAAGTCGCTGGGAACAGAAAGAAAATCATTTAAAAGAGTAAAAAGAAAAAGCTAAATACATATTCTATTAAAATAGTTTCGCTTTATTTTATTAGATTTTATAATAAAAATCAATTTGATTCATCGTCAAAACATTTTAATGATGCTCATACTGAGTCAAATATTAGTTTTCAACGTCGTTTAGCATTTATATTGTGGTCTTTATTTATTTTATTTTGGTCATATTGTATTTTCGCATATATTAAAATCAAATTTTTTGTCTTCTTAGTATGTATATTTCATGCAATCATGGATTCGTTTGCAAATGGTGTAATTGATTTTGTTTGTCAACTTGACGCTAATTATCGACAATTGAACTCAATACGAACAAGGCCAGCTATCAAACAAGACTAAAATGAATTTAATTTTGTTTTCTATATATTGAATGAGGATCTGATTTACAAATATTTTTGGTCCAAATTTATAATCACTTAGAATGTTTCGTACTTTGTCACTGAAGTAATTTTTCATTTCAGATATAATTTATTTGAAGAGGCCAAGGAAGACAACAACAAAACCATGCAGATCTTTGTACGTACTCTGGATGATCGAACATTAACGTTAAATGTTCAACATGATGATACTATCAATGATGTTAAGGAACTTGTTGAACAACGTGAAGGTAGATAGGGAAAAGTCTTATAAAATTTTATTTTCATGATATAATGAATTCCTTTTTCTTTTTTTTTAGGTATTCCGGCCGATGAGCAGCGCTTAACATTAGGTGGCATTTCATTAAATGACGAATTAACACTTGATGAATGTCGTGTTGAAGAGGAAAGTACACTCTATGTTTTACTTGACCTTGAAGGTGGTGGTAAAAAACGAAAGAAGAAATCGTATAATACACCAAAGAAAAATAAACACAAACGAAAGAAAGTTAAATTGGCCGTACTTAAATATTATAAAGTAAGAGAAAATAATCTTTATATTTATTTGGAAAACAAAAATATGTTTTGTATTCGAAAGGTTGAAGATACCGGCAAAATTCGTCGTTTACGACGTGAATGTCCATCAAAACAATGCGGTGCTGGTGTATTTATGGCGGGACATGCTGATCGCAACTATTGCGGCAAATGTTGTGTTACGTACATGTTCAAAAAACGTGAAGATGAAGAATAAACTAACTCTATAGACGATGTTAATTGATCATTGTTTCTTCATTTTTTTGTTTTTTTAATGAAACACCGAACATTGTCTTTTGTAACATCTTTTGAAAAAGACTTAATAAAAAAAGAAATATTTTGGTGAAAATTTTTTCGCCTTCGAAATACCGTCAATAACGAATTGTTTTCCTATTTTACAGATTGTTTTTCTTGTGTGCGAGTTGAGTAAAAATAAAAATGGCAGCAGTAGTAGCAACACAAATGAAAACGCCACTGAATCCAAGACCATATATTAATGAATTAGTTGGAAAGAAGATACTTACTCGTCTGAAATGGGGAATGATATATAGTGGTAAATAGGATAAGGAATTGCATCACTTTAACATAGTGTCTCTTTTTATTGATTACATTTAGGTGTTCTTGTTAGTGTAGATCAATATATGAATATACAATTAGGTAATGCCATTGAATATATTGATGATCAAAACAAAGGTCCATTAGGTGAAGTACTCATTCGATGTAACAATATTCTTTATATATCTGGTATCGACGAAATCGATGATGATGACAATATAATGGCTTAATGAAAAACAACTAAACTTAATGTTGTTTATTATTGCATATTATATATATATATATATATACACGCGTATTTCCTCATGAATGTCTTTTACTTGTTTTTACATGCGTATGTGTGTAGACAAAATAAAGTTTAAAAAATAATAAAATGTCATAAGCGGTTTTTTTGCTAATAGAACTTTGATTAATATGCACATTCTAGGATTTTTATTTAAAAGAACAGAGAAATAATGAATATTTTGGCATATGGCGGTTGTATACATCGATTTCAAATAAATGAGAATGGTTATGTTCAAATCGATATAATCGGATATGATGGCAATGTGGAAAGATTTATAAATGCCATTGAAAAACCATTAATACCATCAATGACAATGAAATTTAATAAATGTACGATTGTTGGTTCATGCTTGATTGATAAAGGTCTACTTGTTCTTTTACATCTTATTACATCTAATAGTTCAGTTTTAATGTTTCTTCGTTTACAATCATGTCCATGGTTATGTCATATAGTTTATACATTATCAATGCCATCATCAATTCATGATTCAATGAGATTTCTTTCAATAAATTCATTATTGAGTATATTTATAAATGAAGGAACAAATAAAAATGGATTTTATATAATTGATAATGCAAAAGAAAATTTTGGAAGAAATATTGAATTCATTCAATGTTCACTTTCAACATATATTTATTGTCATTTACAAGAGAATTACTATTGGCTAATGGGCACTGAAATCGATATAAAAACGAAGCGAAAATTGATTCAAGTGAAGTTGTTTTGTTTTTTATTCGCAAACGAATGAATGGCAATAAGTAGAAAATTAATTTTTACTAAATTGGGAAAGTTTTCTATAATGAGAAAATATCAAGATAAAAAATATTGCCTCACGTTACGTATTATCTGTATCACTATACAATATTTAGTTTTAACTGAAAACTTATGATAACAACTGTAATAGAATATTTTTTAAATTTCTTCTTTGGCAATAAATCGCACATCTAATGGTAACTCTTTTCTGCTTGTAAAATAATATGACAATTTCAATATTATTGATTAATCGATGTCATATTTTGTTGAATCTTAAAGAAAAAGTCTAAATGTAAATTATGGATACTCAAAAATTCAATAAGAATTTTCATAAAAACTAATAAGCTCATCATTTGATGCAGGAGTATATATTTCGCATTTTTGTTAATATGAAAATGTCGAAAATCTTTTCTTGCATGGCGTAAAAAAATTAGTGTGATTCATGGTTCTTCTAAAATTTATGATATTTCTTGTTCAACAACTACTAGAGATTTTCAACAAATCAATTAGCTAACTTATTTCGTTTTTATTTAGGTCTACTATGGTTGTTTAAATCGTTTGTCCAGTCCACTTGTTTCATTTAGTATCAATAAATTTATTCCTATGTCACTTGTTGATAATATTCAAGACATAAATATTTTAAATCATAAAATTCAACTAAAAACGCGTTTAATTCTGGGTGATGTTATTATATCAAGCAGAGATCATCGAATATTTTCATGTCATAACGGTACAATATATCAGGAAGTTTCAATGAATAATTTAATCACGTCTATTTCAACATATTATACAATCGAAAACGAACAATTATTTCTTTTTATAAAGGAAGATATTCAAACTGTTGAAATATTTCAGTATGATGAAAATTTCCAGTTAAATCCATACACCAACACTAATGAAAAAGCTGATCATATTCTTATTGATGATTTTAGTCAAGTAGGATGGAAACAAATATTATTTTTAAAAAATGACTTCAATCTAAATTCTTTCATGTTAACTGATTTTTCACAAATACATATTTTTCAAAACGAACCAAATTATGGATATAATGTCGGTAAGATTATTGAAAAAAGAAATTATTCTATAAATTATTCTTGGTTTTAGACTGAAGAAAAACTTCTATCCAATGAAGTGGATGATGCTGACGTTCAATCTAGTCTTGCTCTTGCACAACATATTCTCCGAAAGAAAATTGTTGTAAGAAAAACACTGACGAGGGAAGGTCTCCAAGTGATACCAA